>JABMCL010000899.1:322500-337500 GCA_018857735.1 Alviniconcha marisindica
CATGACTAAGCCTTGCTTTACTGTCCGGCGTGGTGCCGACAGGTCTGACGGGCGATGTCCACATGAACAACAACGCCGACCGGCTGCCCTACTTCCTCGTCTGGGACATGGGGCCTGACCACAAGTTCCGCATTGTGACGCAAGTCAAGTATGACGTCCTCCCCAACGGTAGCGTCTTCGTTGTAAGTTGAACACGGTTATACATACATCCGGCTTGTGGCCAGTATAATCCTTATATACATCCTGCTTGTGGCCAGTATAATCCTTATATACATCCGGCTTGTGGCCTGTATAATCCTTATATACATCCGGCTTGTGGCCTGTATAATCCTTATATACATCCTGCTTGTGGCCAGTATAATCCTTATATACATCCTGCTTGTGGCCAGTATAATCCTTATACACATCCTGCTTGTGGCCAGTATAATCCTTATATACATCCTGCTTTTGGCCAGTATAATCCTTATATATATCCGACTTGTGGCCAGTATAATCCTTATATACATCCTGCTTGTGGCCAGTATAATCCTTATATACATCCTGCTTGTGGCCTGTATAATTCTTATATATCCTGCTTGTGGCCAGTATAATCCTTATATACATCCTTCTTGTGGCCAGTATAATCACTATATACATCCTTCTTGTGGCCAGTATAATCCTTATATACATCCTGCTTGTGGCCAGTGTAATCCTTATATACATCCTGCTTGTGGCCAGTAAAATCCTTATATACATCCTGCTTGTGGCCAGTATAATCCTTATATGCATCCGGCTTGTGGCCTGTATAATCCTTATATATATCCTGCTTGTGGCCAGTATAATCCTTATATACATCCTGCTTGTGGCCAGTATAATCGCTATATACATCCTGCTTGTGGCCAGTATAATCACTATATATATCCTGCTTGTGGCCAGTATAATCCTTATATACATCCTGCTTGTGGCCAGTATAATCACTATATACATCCTGCTTGTGGCCAGTATAATCACTATATACATCCTGCTTGTGGCCAGTATAATCACTATATACATCCTGCTTGTGGCCAGTATAATCCTTATATACATCCTGCTTGTGGCCAGTATAATCACTTATATATATATATTTATATAATCTATATATCCTTTGATATAATCACTTATATAATCCTGCTTGTGGCCAGTATAATCCTATATATACATCCTGCTTGTGGCCAGTATAATCCTTATATACATCCTGCTTGTGGCCAGTATAATCCTTATATACATCCTGCTTGTGGCCGTATAATCCTTATATAATCCTGTTGTGTGTGTATCTGTGTGTGTGTGTGTGTGTGTGTGTGTTGTGTGTGTGTGTGTGTGTGTGTGTGTGTGTGTGTTTTATGGTGTGTGTGTGTGTGTGTGTGTGTGTGTGTGTGTGTGTGTGTGTGTGTGTGTGTGTGTGTGTGTGTTGTGTGTGTGTGTGTGTGTGTGTGTGTGTGTGTGTGTGTGTGTGTGTGTGTGTGGTGTGTGTGTGTGTGTGTATGTGTGTGCGTGTGCGTGTGTGTGTGTGATGTGGGTATGTCTGTGTGTGTGTGTGTGTGTGTGTGTGTGTGTGTGTGTGTGTGTGTGTGTGTGTGTGTGTGTGTGTGTGTGTGTGTGTGTGTGTGTGTGTGTGTGTATTTGTTTGTGTGTGTGTAGTTATTGTTTGGTAGATGCTAACTTTATGGTAGAATAACTTCAGGTTCTGTTTGTTGAAATGTATGTATTTTTGTATTTTTTGTAATGAGTTACTTGTACAACTCAGAGGTTAACTCGGGTTAGAGAACGGCGCTTTATAAGAATTATATATTATTGTTATTATGCATCGATAGATGGATGGGTGGTTGGTGTTCAACGTTGTAACTGTGAATTAGACAAAACTGTGATTCAGTGCCTTGTGTTTTGAACTGATGTAAAAGGATTTTGAATGTGTGATTTGTCCTGTGGTGACCCTATGCGGTTGACGGGACTTTAACCCCTTCACTGCTCTAGTCTGCAAAATTTCCGGGTTGAAAGATGCACGGAGGCACCTGCAAACAGTATATTTTCGGGTCTATAACTCATCTACCTTCAGCGATGTGCGTTTAGATGAAAAACCTTTCACATGCCAGTGCGAAAAGGAAAACAAAAATGCTGAAGGGTTTCAAATTTCACACTATTATTGGTCATTTTCAAGTGACATCATGGCAGTGAAGGGGTTAAATAAAAAAATAAAATCTATAAAAACAAACAAACACTATCTGTCTTTCCCTATATGTCTAGCTGTCTGTCTTAGCTGCCTGTCTGTCTGCATATTTAGTTATTACAGTATTTGTGTCATAGAAAGAAAAGCTCAATCGTATGCTAAACGGTGGTATTAATTAGTAGTGTCCAGGTTAGATTTTGCAAGGAAACAATATCCCCCGGGTCACTAAATATTGAAACAAACAGACAGGTACACAGTAAATCTACCGCTAATTTGTTTGGACTTTTTCCTGGCAATTGCTTCTTGTTTGTTTGTTTGTTTCGTCTTCTTTTTGTGTGTGTTGTTGCTGTTGTCATTTTTCTCGTTTATTGTTGGTTTTGTAACACTAGAATGTATGTCGAATTGTTCGCCCGCCATTCATTTGTGTTTTCTTTCCAACTGTATGCAAATGAGCTCATCGCGTATAACCCAAACGCTTGTTGGTGAGCTCATGAAGGTTTTACTGTGTCTGTATTTTGTACTGGAACAATGTTTTGTTTAAACCAAATCGGCCGCCTGTCGCTGTGCAGAACCTGACGGAGAAGGCGGACATTTACTGGGGGAACGACCGAACCTGGTGGAGCGGTTATGCTCCGCCTGACATTCCCGTGTGCGGATTTAGCAACGAAAAGTGTCCCACAGGTGAGATCTTCGTGATTTCCGGTCTGCGGGTGTAGGAACGAAGAGTGTCGCTGAGGTGAGACCTTCTTCGCGATTTCCCATCTGCAGGTGTAGGAACAAAAGGTGTCTCTTAGGTGAGATCAACTTCAGTATCTTAGGCCCTGCAGGTGTAGGAACGATAGGTGTCCCACAGGTGAGAGCTTCTTAATGATGTTAGGTCCTGCAGATGTAGGGATGACAGGTGTCCCACAGGTGAGATCTTCTTCGCGATGGTCCGCCTTGCAGATATAGGAACGATAGTTGTCCCTCAGGTGAGAGCTTCCTCATGATGTAAGGTTCTGCAGATGTAGGAACGAGGGGTGTCCCACAGGTGAGGTCATCTTCAGTATGCACCCATCTGCAGGTGTAGGAACGATAGGTGTCCCTCAGGTGAGAGCTTCTTCATGGTGTTAGGTCCTGCAGATGTAGGAACGATAGGTTTCCCTCAGGTGAGATCATCTTCAGTATGCACCCTCTGCAGGTATAGGAACGATAGGTGTCCCTCAGGTGAGATCTGCTTCAAGATGTTCCCTCTGCAGGCGTAGCAACCAAACCTTCCCTCGGGTGAGATCTGCTTCACGACGTTATCATCAGCAGGTGTAACAAGGAAATGTGCATGTCCACCAGGTGTGATTTCATCTTCACGATGTACCCCTCTACAGATGTAGGAACCAAAAGTGTCCCTAAGGTAAGATCCGCTTCACGCTGTTATCATCTACAGGTGTAACACGGAAAAGTGCACGTCTCCCAGGTGAGATCTGCTTCAAGATGTACCCTTCTGCGGATGTAGCAACCAAAAGTGTTCCTCAGGTGATCGTCCTGAAGGAACACTCTGCGGTGGACGGAACGTTAAAATCCAGTAACTAACTAACCCTCAGGTGAGATCTGCTTCATGAGGTTCCTCTCTGCATGTTTCGCCATGAACGTTGTCCCACAGCGGAGACCAGTTTCCGAGGATTTAGAAGAGTGACCAAGGATGAAGAAACAAGGGTTTAGATGGAAAATGACGCATGTGGAAATATGGGTGTGGGTTTTTGTTGTGCTTCGATATATATATATATATATATATATATATATATATATATTATATATATATATATATATAATATATATATATATATATTAATATAATAGCTCATCCCCTGTCGGACCTAAAATCCCTTGCAAACCAATATATGTTTGAACTATGGCAGTCGGAGTGTGATGAGTTCCCGGAAAATATATTACATCAGACATTTCCAAAGTTTAAAACTGTGTACTGTTTGTCCTCGGACAAACGGAAACGAAAAATCACTGCCAGCCCGATTGCACACTGGCCATTCCTATATTACTTATTCCTTTTTATTGAAGGGCGAGGAACGACCAAAATCACTGCCAGCCCGATTGCACACTGGCCATTCCTATATTACTTATTCCTTTTTATTGAAGGGCGAGGAACGACCAAAATCACTGCCAGCCCGATTGCACACTGGCCATTCCTATATTACTTATTCCTTGTATTGAAGGGCGAGGAACGACCAAAATCACTGCCAGCCCGATTGCACACTGGCCATTCCTATATTACTTATTCCTTTTTATTGAAGGGCGAGGAACGACCAATGGGCATCGGATGTATGAGCGTTGACTATAAAATATCGAGGTTAAATTTAAGTGTCGTTTTGTAGCTTGACAAAGGGGATTACCCGGAAAATTTGCAGATTGTGTGTAGCTCGACAAAGGGGATTACCCGGAAAATTTGCAGATTGTGTGTAGCTTGACAAAGGGGATTACCCGGAAAATTTGCAGATTGTGTGTTAGTGTCCTAATAAATAAGCGTTCTTTTGAACCTTTTATGTGTTTGGATCTTGTCCATATAGACTATTCTAAGCGCATACATGCACACACACACACACACACAGAAAGGCACCCGCACACACGAGCATTGTGACTATACAAACTAAATGTACTCAGCTTAAAACGGGCAGGAAACGAAGACTTAAGATGGATGAAGAGAGCAGCACGAGGTTTGTTTCACTTTGATGGCCTTTGCCGTTGATGTGGCCTTAAATATCAACTGGCTTGACGAACTACGTTGACTGTATATTGACAAACTTTGCCAACAGACAAATCCTTGGAGATCGCCTTGCCTACTGTGCTGACTGTGTCGGTCTTGGTCAGCATCGTTGCCTTCGTTCTTGTTTACAGGTTGGTGAAGCCCTATGTGTGTGTGTGTGTGTGTGTGCGTGCGTGCGTGCGTGCGTGCGTGCGTGCGTGCGTGCGTGCGTGCGTGCGTGCGTGCGTGCGTGCGTGCGTGCGTGCGTGCGTGCGTGCGTGTGTGGTGTGTGCGTGCGTGCGTGCGTGCTGTGTGTGTTGGCGTTTGGTTGTGTGTGTGTGTGTGTGTGTATGTGTGTGTGTGTGTGTGTGGATGATGGAGGTAGTGATGTGAGTGAGGATGGAGATGAGAGGAGTAGGAGGAGGAGCGACAGACGACAGACGTAGACACGAAGCAGAGCAGACAAGTGTGTGTGTTGGCGTTAGGACGAATGGTGTATACGTGTGTGATGTGATATGATATGTGTGTGTGTGTGTGTGTGTGGGGTGTGTGGTGGGAGGTGTGTGTGGTGGGTGTGGGGGTGTGTGTGTGTGGGGGTGGGGAGTGGGAGGAGGGAGTAGCGCTGACAGAGGCGGAGGTCCAGCACATTAGACTGTTAGTACTGCAGATTTATTTGTGCTGTTGTTGTCATAGTTCACTTTGTTTACTTCATTGCTTCATACTCGTTTAAAATGTTTTTGTTGTTGTTGTTGTTGTCTTGCCGTTCTAGTTGGGCTTGTTTGTTTATATTGAACAAGTAGGTGGTGGAAGAAGGAACAAGATCTCAACCGAAAGAACTGGCGGGTGGATTGGTCTGACATTTCCTTTGTCCAACCAGGAGCACTAAGGTCTCAGGTCAGTGGCGGTGTAGTCCACGAGTCAGTCTTTTTTCCTGTTTACAGTGGAAACAGGTTTTAGGAATTCGATCGGTCTATTACTTTGGCCAACGCTGACTGATTAGCACAGACAATGTAAATAGCCTTAGTCCAACACTGACTGGTTAGCGAGAACGTTTTGTCTAAAGCTGATTGGTTAGCACAGAAACAGCGGGTACAGCTTTTGTCTAACGCTAGTTGGTTAGCAGAGACAGCGGGCACAGCTTTTGTCCGACGTATTGATTGGTTAGAGACAGCTTCTAGCTGATTGGTTAGCACAGAAACAGCGGGTACAGGTTTGGTCCAACGCTGAACGGTTAGCACATAAATAGCGGGTACAGGCTTTGTCCAACGCTAATTGGTTAGCACAGAAACAGCGGGTACAGGTTTTGTCCAACGCTAATTGGTTAGCACAGAAACAGCGGGTACAGGTTTTGTCCAACGCTAATTGGTTAGCACAGAAACAGCGGGTACAGCTTTTGTCTAACGCTGATTTACTAGCACAGAGACAGTGCACACAGCTGTTGACAAACACTGATTTACTAGCACATAGACAGTGGACATAGCTGTTGACAAACACTGATTTACTAGCACATAGACAGTGGACATACTGTTGACAAACACTGATTTACTAGCACAAAAAGGGGCAAATGGACAAAGCTGTTGACAAACACTGATTTACTAGCACAGAGACAGTGCACACACTGTTGACAAACACTGATTTACTAGCACATAGACAGTGGACATAGCTGTTGACAAAGCTGTTGACAAACACTGATTTACTAGCACAGAGACAGTGGTCACAGCTGTTGACAAACACTGATTTACTAGCACATAGGGGCAAATGGACATAGCTGTTGACAAACACTGATTTACTAGCACAGAGACAGTGGCACACAGCTGTTGACAAACACTGATTTACTAGCACATAGACAGTGGACATAGCTGTTGACAAACACTGATTTACTAGCACATAGACAGTGGACATAGCTGTTGACAAACACTGATTTACTTGCACATAGACAGTGGACATAGCTGTTGACAAAGCTGTTGACAAACACTGATTTACTAGCACAGAGACAGTGGTCACAGCTGTTGACAAACACTGATTTACTAGCACATAGACAGTGGACATAGCTGTTGACAAAGCTGTTGACAAACACTGATTTACTAGCACAGAGACTGTGGACACAGCTGTTGACAAAAACAAAACAAAACAAAAAACATACACAGTTTTACTAGCACAAACGCAGTGGACATAGCTACGTACATCAGTGCTCTTTCGTTCTGACCGACAGGGCATCTCGGGGAGTCAGGAATACTCTAGCAGTCATTCCAGCGTGAACTCGTTCGAGCGGATCCGACAGGACAAGCCGGGAAAGGACAGGAGCAAGGCCAAAGGCAAGGACACGGACAAAGATGCAGAGAAGGACGTGGCCTCTTACTCGGCCAATCCCTCCGCCAACCAGTCGTCGTCCATGAACACATCCAGCGCCCCGTCGTACACAGAATCTCAGCGCCAGTTCTGTCGGACGGCGTTCATCAGGGGAAACATGGTGTCCCTCCGCATGATTCGCAAGAGGACCATCAAGCTGGACAGAAGAGTCCTCGAGGATATGCGACAGGTGGGATTGACGTCTGTGTTGCGATGTATTCTTAAAGCCATGATCCATTTTCGAGTACGATCATATGACTGCTATCGTTATGACGATTTGCTATGGGAACAGACAGACCGCGACGTCACCATCGATCGTCTGATCGTGTCATGCAGGTTTACAGCGTGCTCTGTTTTCATCTGATTCTGAGTTCAGTTCAGTTCGATTCAGTTCAAGATGGTATCTATGCTCTCGGAAAAGTCCATATGCTCTCCACCCCGTCTCTCAGAAGTTTCCCTACGTTGCCTTTGAAACAGTTCCAATGTTCGTCTGATTGACGATGGCCCTCTCTCGTCCTTTCAAGGAAGATCGTCCAGCGTTTCCTCTTTCAATGCCTCTCTCCTCTCCTCTGTTTCTGACCTGACACCAGCCGTCTGATTGCCAATGAAAGTCGTGTATAAGCATTCTTGATAAGCCGAGCCTGCCACTAGTATGAAATATATTTGATCTGATAAACCGAGAGTATATTTCGAAGACAGTAAACATAAAATTTATTGCGTCGTCGGTGTCCTTATCTCACGAATGGTGATGTAACAGCTTACGTCCTTTCGTCCAAGCTCCGACAGAGTAATAATAATGCTACCGACGCTGCAGTTGTTTCTTCGTCGCTGGTGTCTGCCATTCAGCGACGACAGTTACCCACAATCGTCTTTCAATTCACGAAGCGTGTGGCGTAGAGTGCTGCGTGTCTGTTCGTGACCCGCTACATTATGTTGCCGTCATAGGGAAGTGCTCGACAGTGGATCATGGCGTTTACCTATCGTTGTACGTGCTATTTTGTAAAGGCCGATACGTCTTATTGTTAGATTCAAATTGTATTTGCCTACATGTCTTATGGTGTCGTAGGGTCGTGTGCTGCTGTCAGAATTGCACACCACACACACACACACACACACACACACACACACACACACACACACACACACACACACACACACACACACACACACACACAACACCACACACACACACACACACACACACACACACACACACACACACACACACACACACACACACCACACCACACACACACACACACACACACACACACACACACACACACACACACACACACAAAACAACAACAACAACAACAACAACAACAACAACAACAACAAATTTTCTTGTCATTGGAACAGTTTTGTGTGGCTGGCTTTTGTTTGTTTGCTTAGGGTGGTATAGTTTGGCAAACATGCTGTGCTCTTTTCAGCTACCACAAAGTAATATGTTTTTTTTTCACCGCAGCCTTTGTTTTGGGATCTAGGGTTAGGTTCTGTTTTGAAAGACAGTGATAAATCTAACATGCAATGGACACGAGACATGTTTTGATAGCGTTGGCCAGATCCAGTCCCACACGAAACGAGTCGAGAGACGAGGCGTATCAGGGAAGTCAGTGTTTGTTTTTTATGAACTATTCGGATCTTAAAAGATGACCATTACCAAAGCAGGCAGATTCGTTAGCCTATACTTTCACCATTCTTATGACGCCATTTTCCCCTTTGCGTCCCGCGACAAATTTTCTGATGCAGAATTTAGAGCAGAAGGGGATTAAAGGTCTTCTTTTTTTTATGATCGATTTCAATTTTGTTTGAAAGAACTTCAAACATGAAATCCGTTGCAGACTTTGCAATCCAAACTGCGCAAATAAGATAGGGTTCTGTGAATGCGGATGTAGATTTATTTCATCATATGTACGTACGGATGCGAATTCCGTTGGATGTACGAATGCGGAAACGATATTTTCAGTCACGTCACGTGGCGACTCTTAGCGCTCTGTCTACGCTGCATCCACATCAGCATCCTCCCTATGGAATCCTATCTTCAGGCATTTTGGATGGTTTAGATATTTCTAATGATGACATAGTGAACGATTTAGATATTTCTAATGATGACATAGTGTTCACGAGATGTTAACTGCTTTGGCACGCTTCAGTCCGTAAGGGCTTGATGTACCGTAACAAATTGCTTGCTTGCTTGTCTGTCTGGCTACCGCCTGTCTGTCTGGTTGAATCTATGGAACTTTGTGCCATTCTGCAACATTACCAACTCATGAGCTAATTATTTTCTGTACTTTTCTGTTATTCTATAGCTGGAGCATTTTAATACCTCAGTGAGTATCACAAAACACAATAGAAGTAAAAACAACAGACAGAGTAAGCAGCATGCTACTTATAAGCAAGCATTCCCTTCAAGAACAAAACATCCTTAACCTTTTCCGAACATTCGGAGGTATGACTGACTGAACTCGTCTTGTCCTCTTCTCTCGACTAGTGCTGTTCGTTGGGTCGCATGAAGGGGAGACAATAGCGGAGGTTGTGGGCCGAGGGGCTGTTGGGGGGCGTGGCCGGTTGCTGAAGGTATTGCACTAGATCGAGAAGTGGCGGGTTCAAACACCGGTCTGATGATCAACAACAACACCGGTCTGATGATCAACAATAAACACCGGTCTGATGATCAACAATAAACACCGGTCTGATGATCAACAATAAACACCGGTCTGATGGTCAACAATAAACACCGGTCTGAATATCAACAATAAACACCGGTCTGATGATCAACAATAAACACCGGTCTGAATATCAACAATAAACACCGGTCTGATGATCAACAATAAACACCGGTCTGATGGTCAACAATAAACACCGGTCTGAATATCAACAATAAACACCGGTCTGAATATCAACAATAAACACCGGTCTGATGGTCAACAATAAACACCGGTCTGATGATCAACAGTCTACTCATATAGTCGCTGGGTGGTGGGCTTAGCTGGTAGTCGTTTAAATGACTGTGCCCTGTGCGTTGCAGACATGCGCACGTTAGAGACCCCACGGCAGCAGAAAGCGTTGCCCTGGCAAAAATCTATAGCACACTGATCCAACATTATGAATTAATTATTATCAATGATAGTAGCACGATCCTGTCCGCGCTGGCTTTCATCAAGAAGTGTGACACGCTTTTTTTCCACCGAAACATTGCCAATGGAGACAATGAAATATACCCTACAGACTACCAAATACATAGCTCGAACAGAAAGCGTGGTGTTTTAGTCATTATAGTCCAGTGGCCAACACCCAAAAGCTATAGAAAAAAAACAACGTGTGTCGGGTACCATGTGGTCAGCAAAAACAGATAACTCCATTCTGATAAATGATGTTTGATTATTGCTTTCTAAAATCCGAAAATCTCTAAATGGAGCACAATAAGCATAACAACCCAGTAAACATGCCGGATCCGATCCGGAAGCGTTTTTGTTACGGCCAGTTATGGCCATTACGTCCAGCGTGCAGCCAGAATCGGGCCGGATAGTATATGCCGGATTCGACTTCCCGCATCCGTTTCAGCCCCTTTTGTCCAAAGTAGGCATGGAACATATTGTGCAAAACCGACCTGGATCCGATCTGGATGGCCTGGTCAGGCTTTGGCCAAACGCATCTGGTCTGGAAGCAAGCTGGTGTGCGGGAATCATCGGGCCCAGGTTCTGGCAAGACGCAACCGGTCCACTACCAGTTTCCCACTTTTAGACTGTTCCGCTCTTCCACAGACGTCCCAGATAATATTGTGCAAAATCAGCCCGGGTCCGATTTAGTTCTGGCTGATTGTGTCAGGTTTTGGCCAAACGGATCCGGCCCGGAAGCAAGCCGGTGTGCAAGAATCATCCGGCCCGCTTCTGGCTAATGCTTCCCAGCCGATCCGGACCGGATGCGAATCGGATCCGGCATGTTTACTGGGAAGTTACTTAGAGAAAAAAAAGGTTTACTATTTTTAAGCGTTTTTGTATTAAATACGATTTTTTCTTCTTCTTCTGATTTCAGGACAGTTGTTTTAGATCGTTCATAGTCCTACTAAGCAAAATATATTTGGTAAAAAAACAACCAAAAAAACAACAACCAGAAGACTTACTTTTAAATAAATGAAAACTGTGCTTCTTCGCTCACGTTAAGAAATGTGAAATTACCTCCCTTGACGTGTTTCTTGAAAGAACTGTGCCTTCTGCAGTCATATGGACGTACACTTAAAATGCATTTCTGTTTCACTGTTGGTACATTCTTTGAGTTATTGTACCTGTCAGATGCTTTAAATCTAGCTTACCGAAACTGAGTTAAGGGAGATAATTAAAAGAAAATGGCACAGAAATATGTGAAAACAGTCAACAATAAATTCAAACCCCTCCACGGGCTAGTGGCTGGTATTCGTAATTGTACCTGTTCAACTGTCTGTAGGTCTTTTTGTTTGTTTTTTGTTTTTTGTTGTCATTTCAGTTTGAGCCGGATCTGCACTACCAATAACAAGTTCAGGAGTAGACGTTTTGATGATTCAAAATCACAGAACGACTCCGTTATTATACTTTCTTGAGAGAGAGACAGAGAGAGAGAGAGAGAGAGAGAGAGAGAGAGAGAGAGAGAGAGAGAGAGAGAGAGAGAGAGAGAGAGAGAGAGAGAGAGAGAGAGAGAGACGAGACAGAGACAGACAGACAGACAGACAGACAGACAGACAGACAGACAGACTAAGACACAGAGACACAGACAGACAGAGACAGAGACAGAGACAGACAGAGAGACAGAGAGACAGAGACAGATAGACGGGCAGACAGACAGACGGGCAGGCAGAGAATGAATGAATGAATAAACTTTATTATACGAGGGTAGTGGAGAAGACTCGAGGTCTTTTTACATCCAGCCCTCGCCCATGAGGGAAACTACTATTAACTAAGGACACAATGAGCTACAGTATGTTGAGTACATGTACATTGAGAGAGAGAGAGAGAGAGAGAGAGAGAGAGAGAGAGAGAGAGAGAGAGAGAGAGAGAGAGAGAGAGAGAGAGAGAGAGAGAGAGAGAGACAGACAGACAGACAGACAGACAGACAGACAGACAGACAGACAGACAGACAGGCAGACAGACAGACGGAGACAGAGAGAAATGTAACACGAGAGTATCGCTATGGCAGATAAATCGTGACGTGCCTATCTGGACCAAGGGACATAACCGTCCTATTTGCGAATGCCAAACATTTCGATGTTTTAGTCAAAGTTTTCGAGCGCAAGAGCCGCATTTCAAGGTTCATTGCCACACAGCTGGCTTGATGACACTTAACATTTAATGACACTAAAATAACAGAAAGAAAACAAACGGCGACAATTACTATCCTACCAACTTTTACATTTATGGGTGGTGGTCTTTGGACTATTATGGGATGTATTTACTAGTGCTATGCCCATACGAGCAACAGCATAAAACAAAAACAAAAAAACACACACACTACGGTTCAGTCATACCACACATGACTGTGACGGCAGCTCTGAAAATGAAGCTGTCAGAACATAATTAATACACGGTAAAGCGGTAGTCTCTGGTTAACTGACGGATATTCACGCTCTGTTACACCTCTGTTTTATATATATATATATATATATATATATATATATATATTATATATATATATATATATATATATTATATATATATATATATATATATATATATATTCGTAAAAACCTTTTGGTCATCTAATTTTTCATCGTTTTTAACCGTTTAACTGTTATTTAAAGTGTCGTTTTGTAGCTCGACAAAGGGGATTACCCCGAAAATGTGCATATTGTGTGTTCGTGTCCTAATAAATAAGCGTTCTTTTGAACCTTTCATTGGTTTAGTCATAGCACAGTAGACTTCACCCAGAAAGTGAATGTGCAATAATTATTAAGACACCTCTTTCGTTAAATCGTCTAGTTTAGTAAGGTTTAGTTAGACTTACACAACGTCTCAGAATGCGTATATATAATTTGAAAGATCAGACTACTTCATTGTGATCTATGTTGGGTCTCTTCCTTCCAGCTGAACACGCTACGCCACGGCAACTTGGCCTTGTTCTACGGCGCCTGTGTGGACCCCCCTAATGCCTGCGTTCTGTGGGAGTACTGTGCTAAAGGCAGTGTTCGGGTAGGTTAACCAGGTGTCCCTGTGAATGTATTTAGTCTGCTCGTAGTCTCTGGGAGTGTAGGCTGCTGTGCTAAAGGCAGTGTTCGGGTAGGTTAACCAGGTGTCCCTGTGAATGTATTTAGTCTGCTCGTAGTCTCTGGGAGTGTAGGCTGCTGTGCTAAAGGCAGTGTTCGGGTAGGTTAACCAGGTGTCCCTGTGAATGTATTTAGTCTGCTCGTAGTCTCTGGGAGTGCAGGCTGCTGTGCTAAAGGCAGTGTTCGGGTAGGTTAACCGGGTGTCCCTGTGAATGTATTTAGTCTGCTCGTAGTCTCTGGGAGTGTAGGCTGCTGTGCTAAAGGCAGTGTTCGGGTAGGTTAACCGGGTGTCCCTGTGAATGTATTTAGTCTGCTCGTAGTCTCTGGGAGTGTAGGCTGCTGTGCTAAAGGCAGTGTTCGGGTAGGTTAACCGGGTGTCCCTGTGAATGTATTTAGTCTGCTCGTAGTCTCTGGGAGTGTAGGAGTACTGTGCTAAAGGCAGTGTTCGGGTAGGTTAACCGGGTGTCCCTGTGAATGTATTTAGTCTGCTCGTAGTCTCTGGGAGTGTAGGCTGCTGTGCTAAAGGCAGTGTTCGGGTAGGTTAACCGGGTGTCCCTGTCAATGTATTTAGTCTGCTCGTAGTCTCTGGGAGTGTAGGCCGCTGTGCTAAAGGCAGTGTTCGGGTAGGTTAACCGGGTGTCCCTGTGAATGTATTTAGTCTGCTCGTAGTCTCTGGGAGTGTAGGCTGCTGTACGTGCTAAAGGCAGTGTTCGGGTAGGTTAGCTGGGTGTCCTTGTGAATGTATTTAGTCTGCTCGTAGTCTATGGGAGTGTAGGCTGCTGTACGTGCTAAAGGCAGTGTTCGGGTAGGTTAACTGGGTGTCCCTGTGAATGTATTTAGTCTGCTCGTAGTCCCTGGGAGTATATTAAGCTGCTGTGCTAAAGGCATTATGACGGCTTTATTTTGTCTCGTGTTCTCTGCGACTATAGACTTTTGCACTGTGGGTAGTATATTATGTCGTCTTTATTTTGTTTCCTCGTCTTCTCTGGGAGTAAGACTGCTGTGCTGAAGGCAGTATATTATGGATTTTATGCTAGGAGTGACTGCCCCTGATGACGCAGGTACTTCCGTGCCCTCGGAAGAGTACTTCTGCACCCGTTACAAGTACACACTATGGTTAATCCGTGTGTGGTGATTAAGTGCGCGCGCGAGCAGAAAAAGTTGCTGGCGGGGACACTGAGGTGTGATTTGGTCTGGTTTATTTTTTATTTTTTGTTTTCTTCTTCTGCTTCTTCTTCTTTTTCTTCTTCTTGCAGCTTGTACTACTCCGCATTGTACTAAAGGTGTGTTGTTACAAAAGATGAAATGCTGATCGTAACTCTGTGGATGCTAAACTTAATCGTCTTGTAATGTACTGCTTAATTATCGTTGCATGCACACTTCGTACTTTCACCCTCCCCCCCCCCCCCCCCCCCCTTTAAAAAAAAAAAATCAATCATGTATTCCTTGGTTTATGTGCACATGTGCAAACCCGTTATTGCAAATGTCTGATGTTCTCAACGC
>JABMCL010000899.1:342500-352500 GCA_018857735.1 Alviniconcha marisindica
ATTTTTGTCGCAACAAAACAAAACAAACACGTGTTTGTCGCGGCAAAAGTTTTGTCGCGACAAGCATACTTTTGTCGCGACAAAAGACGTGTTTTGTCGCGACAAAAATGATACTTGTGGAATGTCCAGTAACTAAGGCGGTTTAGGATGAACGCCGCCATAATTATAGGATATACTACAAACATCATGTGCGCATTCAGCAAAGCCTGCCTTTCTCAAAGTAACATACAAGCGAACGAACAACACCATTAAATTACACTTTAAGGCAACAAACTGTATGAACATTTTGGGTAAAACCTGCCTTTATCAACGCAACAAGAAAACCAGCGCTTGCAGCTATTTTCTAGCAAAGCTACGGCAAAAGGTAAAAGAGCTAATTATATGTATGCAGTTGTGGATCTCAAAAGGTTGGCCAGCGAGTGTTGCATTTTTAATTAATAATAATAATAATTTTCAAAGTGCAAAATCTTGTCCCTAGAGACTATTCTAAGAGCGTGCGCATGCACGCACACACACGCAACACACACACACACACACACACACACCACCACACTCACACACACACACACCACACACAACACACACACACACACACACACACACACCACCACACAGCACAGAACTATCACAAGCATCGAAAAGCTAAATATACACTTTTGTGTGTTTCCAACTCTTTCTTCTTCTCAACACACAAGGGAGTTAATTAGAGCTCGAAATATATAACACAAGTACAACAACAAAGGCCTGAGTCACCCACAGTAACTCTCACCTACCTGGCATACTTGTAAATACTAGGTACATAAACTCCACCAGAGGTACATCTTCAAAAAAGGATCCCCCCCCCCCCCCCCCCCTCACGCCCAGTGTGACATATATGCCCTACATTTCAAGCACACTCGGCGACACAGGTTTGCACAGGCATATGAGACAGAACCAATTTTTGTTCAAGACAGGACATGGTGGCATTTTTCTTTCTTCTTTTTTTCGTCTTTCTACCTGAACAATGGCAGTCAGCTTTCTGTTAGTGTTTTCACCCTGGCTCACATTCATCAACTGATACAGCTCCCTTCGTATCAGACCAACTGCAAAAGTACCAACATCTCCAGCCCGCTATGTCCGCATGGTGCTGTCTGTCTTCAGGGCCTGCAGTTCCTCCACAGCTCTGAGCTAAAGGTGCACGGAAACCTCCGTAGCTCCAACTGCCTGGTGGACAACCGCTGGACCTGCAAGCTGTCCGGCTTTGGCCTTAGGAACCTGCTGAGAGGGGAACAGCCACTCGACACTCAGGATGACAACACCAGATACACCAGTGAGTATTGTGGTGGCGGTGGTGGTGGCGGCGGTGGTGTTTGCTATGAAGGGTTTTGGTCTCAGGAACCTACTAAGAGAAGAACACCCCGTCGACACTCAGGATGGCAACACCAGTACACCAGTGGGTATGGTGGTAGTGGTGGTGGTCATCATGCTTACTATGAAGTGCTTTGGTCTCAGGAATCCGCTGAGAGAAGAACACTCCGTCGACACTCAGGATGACAACACCAGATACACCAGTGAGTATGGTGGTGGTGGTGGTGGTGGAGGCGGTGGTGTTTGCTATGAAGGGATTTGGTCTCAGGAACCTGCTGAAAGCGGAGCAGCACGTCGACAGAGACAGAAATGAGTGTGGTGGTAGAGGCCATAGAAGAGAATTTGCTGCCAGGAACGTGGTACTAAGGGAATGTCCCTTACATGCTCAGGATGACAACGCTACGTACAAAGGTGAGTATGGTGGTGGATGTAGCGGTGATGGTAGGTACGGGGCGAAAATGTGGCCTCAAGAACATTCTTAGTGTGGAATGTTAAGATTAAATCACCAGTGTGTGTTAAGATGGGTTGGGGAGGTGGGTGGTGTGGGGGGGGGGGGGGCATGGATGGAAATTAAGTCTTGGAATTAGGAACCTGATGAGAAGAGAGATTCTGCCTTTGGCATTCAGCATGACAGCGCCAGTCCAAGATAAAGTGTATCAGTTGTGAAAGCGGTTATGGAGGAGATAACGGTTTCACGGAACCGGCTGAGAGAACGAGCCGATCGAAATGACCCGTAGAAACAAACTCTCGATCACCGGGACACTGGGGTATTCAATAACAACAAATCACTTTCCCCACCTGTGTTTAGAGATGTTCTGGACGGCCCCAGAGAACTTGCGTCGAGTGCTGCGCGGGGAACGTCGTCAGTACACCCAGCCTGCGGACATCTACTCCGTTGCTGTCGTCCTCAAGGAGATCCTCTGCAAGAATACAGCCTACGAGGAGGAGATGCACATGCTCAACATGACTCCCAGAGGTCAGCTTGTCACCCAGTGGTTACTGTCTATAGCGGAGGCAAAATCCAAACACATCAAAGGTTCAAAAGAACTCCGCTATTTATTAGGACAAAACACAAACTGCAAGTGTTCAGGGTAACCCTCTTTATCAACAGTTACACGGTGAAAAACGATGAAAAATGAAATGGAAAGCTAAACCACACACACACACACACACACACACACACACACACACACACACACACACACACACACACACACCACACATATATATATATATATATATATATGTTTTTGGTTAAGCTTATAGGGGAGGCGTTTTTATTTTTTCTTCTCTTCTTTTCTAGTAAATAAGTAAAAGTCACTGTATGCTATTATCATCACACGGAGAATTTGTTACTTTGTTTGCGGGTTGCTATTATTCTAAGGGGATTTTGTTTATATTTCATTATTCGATTCTTGATGGGAAGTCGTAACCAAGGGGTGATGTTATCCTTCCCATAATATGATGGTTTGTTGTTCACAATTGACGGCCGTTGGGTTGTCAAAGAAAAAATAGAAATATCGTTACCTTTGATAGAGGATATAGAGGAGGTTAGTTCTTAGTTTTTTATCGTCTCGTCGTAGAGAAGAGCTGTTAATGAAGAAAAGAAGTCACAATGTGGTTAACACGTTACTAGCTCTGTCTTACACAAATGTTAACAGTCTGAACTGAAATGGTGTGTATGCGACATCCAGAGCGCCATGATGTCATAGCAGCATGTACATCACACATGTCCATAACGTGCAAATGTTGCGCTGAAAGTGGGCCATCTTACTTCCGGCCCATGATCGGAGACCTGTTCGGGAATTTCCAGAGCCCGATGATGCCATGGCAACAGCTGACATTACCCGTTGTGTTACATATGTCGTGATCAAGGTGGTTCAGGCCGATGGGAAGACTTACTCTGGAATCGGGCTCTGGAACTTCAGAACCGAACAGGTCTCCGATCATGGACCGGAGGTAAGTTGGCCCATGATCGGAGACCTTTTGGGGAATTCCCAGAGCCCGATGATGCCATGGCAACGACTGACATCACGCTGTGTGTTACAGATGCGATGCTCAAGGTGGTTCAGGCATATGGGAAATCTTACTTCTGGCCCATGATCGGAGACCTGTTCGGGAATTCCGAGAGCCCGATGATGCCATGGCAACGACTGACATCACGCTGTGTGTTACAGATGTGGTGATGAGGGTGGCTCAGGCAGACGGCGAGTCTTACTTCCGGCCCATGATCGGAGACCTGCCTGGGGAGTACCAGACGGTGATGATGAGCTTTGTGAGGCTGATCCAAGGCTGCTGGGCGGAGGATGTCAGCTTGAGACCCACCTCAAGACGTCTGCTGAGGCTGATGAAGAGGCTCAATCCTTTCCAGTCAGTATCATGTCTTTATACAGACCATTTTCGTTTCCCTTCCACTGACATCAGTGAGTGCAGCATCTCATGGACGTCAATATTTGCAGTTGAATTCTGTTCTGTGAAACTGGGACAAAGATTTGATTCCAGTACCTTCCAACATGGCTAAATAATGTTAATGGTGATGATCCTTTTGTGAGCCTTATGTTTAAAGCCGTAAGCGCCTTCATAAACATAACAAACAACCCTATAAAGGTAAACAAGGTATACAGCAGCCCCAAATCAAAACACTACAAGATACCAACAACAAAGTTACGACAAAAGGCCCCTAAACATTGTATCGATTATCATGGACAGCATTCTGAAGATGATGGAGAAATACTCGGCACATCTTTGTATTACTGACGTTGTTGTGGCTGTGTGTGTAACAGGACAACTGGGATCATGGACAACATGCTGAAGATGATGGAGAAATACTCGGCACGTCTGGAGGATGTGGTAGCTGAGAGAACATCCCAGCTGGCGGAGGAGAAGAGAAAGACGGACAGTCTGCTCTACAGAATGCTGCCCCAGTGAGTCCATCCCTCTGCTTAGACACGAGGAACACTGCTGCTGTTGCTGCTGCTGCTAGTGCTGGCACCACTACTGATGCTACTGCTGCTGCTGCTATTATTATTACGGTTGTTGTTGCTGCTACTACTTCTACTAATGCTGCTGCAGCTGCAGCTGCTATTATTATTACTGTTGTTGCTGCTGCTGCGACTACTTCTACTAATACTGCTGCTGCTGCTACTACTATTTCTGCTGCTGCTGCTGCTACTACTATTTCTGCTGCTGCTGCTCCTCCTCCTCCTCCTACTACTACTGTCGCAGTCAGTGCAAAACCGACAGCAGCCACAATTAACATGGTGACCTACGAAGACGACCCTGTTGGCTGATGTTTTCCCTTGCAAAGCAGGCTACATTTTTGTTATTGATTCGCAACATCGATTGCTTGAGATTCCAGCTAACGCTTACTGGTTATTCGATGCATCATTTAAGAAGCGTGAAGTACTTCACTGTATATTATTTGCTATCAAGTCACGTAACTTGTTCTCGAAAGCAGCGATTCCGAGCCGTCGAAGGTCAGAAGTGTGGTGTGACGTCTCTCTTACGCGCGTGTTGATTGGCTAGTCGCGTCTGTCACTCAAAGCACGGCGACACATTAAAAAAGGCCGAATTTTCTACAAGTCATTTGACTGGTTTCTCGGAACCGGTTCGCCTAAGGCCAGAATGAGACAGGTATTGTCTAGCGTGGCAGCAAATGTCTGATGAGGACATAGATTATTAACATTGTCCACACAACCTATAAGATCCAAACACATGAAAGGTTCAAAAGAACCCTATTTGTTAGGACAAGACAAAACCAGCAAATCCTCGGGGGAATCCCCTTTTTTCAAGCTACAAAACGACACTTAAACAACAGCTAAACGGTCAAAACTGATGAAAAATGGAGTGAAAAGCTAAACCAACACATAACATATAAATTTAGTGAACCAATGACAACATTCACCCTGCTTCGTATCAGTCAACATATTCTTCTTTGTAGATCATGCTGTCAAGCACATCGATGCTTCGGTGTTGTTTGTTTGTTTGTTGTCGTCCTTGTGTCCTTGCTTGATGTTTTTTTGAGACAAGTTGATGTCTGCATGAGCGTTTGTATGTCAGTGCTGAATTACATTGATTCAGCCTTTTGAGGCAGAATACCGCCACATCACAACAGAACACATACAGTATGCTCTGTTGTGATGTGGCGGTATTCTGCTTCACAGGAAATTTGCTGAACAAGTTGGTATCCGCATGAGCGTTTAGATGTTTATATTGCCTCCGCCTTTTGAATAATTTATGTTCTGTTGTGATGTGGCGGTATTCTGCTTCACAGAAAAGTAGCTGACGACCTGAAGTCCGGAAAGCACGTGCAGGCGGAGCTGTTCCCCTCCGTCACCGTGTACTTCTCTGACATTGTGGGCTTCACGCTGATCGCCAGTGAAAGCACTCCCATGCAGGTAACCCTCTATACCTCCCTGCCTGTCCGACTTTCTGTCTGTCTGTCTACCTGACTGCGTACCTATCTGTGTTTATCTGCCTGTCTGTCTGCTTGATTTGATTTATTACATACTTCGTCAGAATACATTGGGAACAGAACAGCTGATCTGTACAGCAAGCAAAATCGTTTGCCTACCTGTCATGCTTACCTGCCTGTCTATCTGTCTGCTTGATTTGAACAGCATGTACTTCATACCTCATGGCCTGTACAGCTAGTAAACACGGCTTTTGTAAGTAGGCTACAGCCCATGGTCTGTCCACTTGCACGACACAGAGCGAGAGCACTTGCTTTCGAAAGCCAAGTCAAGCACGACTGAACGTGGTTGTCACATGTGTGGGTGACCCTTATGCTTTGCATTCACCTCGAGATTTCTCCACAGTGACAATTCCGTGCTAACTCTAGAAAAGTCGTTAGCCTTCGGATGAGGCTATTGGGCGATTCAGCGAAGCTGGTTTGCTAGAGTGAATGCGCTTTGTAATCTTTCGCGCAAGAAGTCGCGAGAGGTCGCAGCTCACTTCCGGGCCGATTTCTGAGTAGGCGTTGCTTCACGCTGTGTATAACAGTGAAAGTTGAACCTTGAATTGCGAAGCAGTACAAATGCCAATACTGTTGCAGTTGCAAAAATTACCGTGGAAAGGGGATGGACGGTGGAAAAAAAGTGTCTTTGCGTCGTTTTTTGGCTGACCAGAAGATCGCGAGTTCGTAGAAAAAATGCGTTTTGGGGCAACCTATAGCACAAGCAACAAGTTATTGCTTATTTCCAGACACATTATGACTACGGGCCTCAAAAAATGCCTTTAATGTTGGCAGTGTAAAATTCGCAAATTCGCTGTCACCACCTTCCATTGTGAAGAAAGTACGCACCGGAAGTAAAGGCAGCCAAGGGACTTAAGCGATGCCGGGCAAAAGTCAAGGGAGCTAACAATCCCGCCTGAATCGCCCAATAAACCGAGGTCTCCCGAGTGTATTCACACGCAACAAGACCACATACGCACGTTAAAGATCCTGCAGTCCACGTACGAGTTCGGTGAAATATGGCCGCATTGAATGACAGCATGTCCTAAAACAAAACAAAAAAACACACATGAAAAGCTCAATGATCGAGTCAGTTCGAGAGCGGGGAAGAACGTTAGATAACAGCGATGATAATGATAATGATCCTCTCTGTATTCAGATCATCGAACTCCTGAACCTGCTGTACACTGTGTTTGACAACGCCATCCAGGACTTCGATGTCTACAAGGTAGGTACTGGTCCTGGCCTAGACCGCATTTTATGTCCTTTCTTTCACATTTTATTATTATGATTATGAGTAGTAGTAGTAGTAGTAGTAGTAGTAGTAGTAGTAGTAGTAGTGAGTAAGTAAGTAAGTAACTTGGTGTTTTACGCTCTGTCACTAAGTTACTTACCTACTCACTTACTTACCTACTACTACTACTGCTGCTGCTGCTGCTGCTGCTACTACTACTACTGCTACTACTATTACTACTACTACTACTACTATGCGCTATCAGGCTATAATTGGTTCTGGCCCTTCCTACCTCTCTGAACAACCTCTCTACACTCCGTCCCGTGCGTTTTGCTCCTCCTTTGTGATTCTCGCATACTCAAGATATATGGTCAGCAGATGGTCAGCCGCGGCCACTTCGCCAATACTTCACACGAGACTTGTGAAGTAGCTTGACCGAACGAAGACCTAGCTTGACGAAGTGACCGGAGGTATACTTCGCCTAGTGACTTCGGGCTGTGTCGTTAAGAACGCCCTTTAGAACATGATTACAGTAATGATGGAGTTTGGGTCTTTTTTCATCTCTTATAAAATTAGATATAGGAGACAAGGGAATACCTTTCTTAAGCAGAAGAATTAAGCAGGAAAGAATGCATGCGATGAAAAGTGTGAACACTGTTCGTGACAGGTGGAGACAATCGGAGACGCTTACATGGTGGTGTCTGGACTTCCGGTGGGTAATGGCCTGCGTCACGCGACCATCATGGCGGACATGTCGCTGTCACTGCTGAGGGGCGTGCTCAACTTCACCATCCCGCACCAACCTGGCAGGCAGCTGAGAGTGCGCATCGGTCAGTGCATCGGCCACCCCTTCATGTCGCATACTTAAAGGGGAACTGAGTCCATCGGCTGCCCCTTCATGTCGCATACTTAAAGGGGAACTGAGTCCATCGGCGGCCCCTTCATGTCGCATACTTAAAGGGGAACTGACTCCATCGGCTGCCCCTTCATGTCGCTTATTTAAAGGGGAACTGAGTCCATCGGCTGCCCCTTCATGTCGCATACTTAAAGGGGAACTGAGTCCATCGGCTGCCCCTTCATGTCGCTTACTTAAAGGGGAACTGAGTCCATCGGCTGCCCCTTCATGTCGCTTACTTAAAGGGGAACTGAGTCCATCGGCCACCCCTTCATGTCGCGTACTTAAAGGGGAACTGAGTCCATCGGCTGCCCCTTCATGTTGCAAACTTAAAGGGGAACTGAGTCCATCGGCCACCCCTTCATGTCGCTTACTTAAAGGGGAACTGAGTCCATCGGCTGCCCCTTCATGTCGCTTACTTAAAGGGGAACTAAGTCCATCGGCCACCCCTTCGTGTCGCATACTTAAAGGGGAACTAAGTCCATCGGCCACCCCTTCATGTCGCATACTTAAAGGGGAACTGAGTCCATCGGCTGCCCCTTCATGTTGCAAACTTAAAGGGGAACCGAATCCAGTGGCTGCCCTGATATTTCGCATACTTAAAAGGGAACTGAGTTCATCGGCTGCCCCTTCATGTTGCAAACTTAAAGGGGAACCGAACCCAATGGCTGCCCTGTTATTTCGCATACTTAAAGGGGAACTGAGTCCATCGTCTGCTCCTTCTTTCCGCATACTTAAAGGGGAAGTGAGTCGATCAGCCGCCTCTTCATTTCGCACACCTTTCACAAATATGTATTTGTAGAGAACGTATAAGCGCTTAGGGACCGTGCGGGTTAGGCGCTCTAAGTATTCATTATTATTATTACTCTTAAAGGGAACTGAGTTGATCAGCTGATTCTTCATTTCGCACACTTAAAGGGGAACCGAGTCCATTGGCTGCCCTGCTATTTCGCATTCTTAAAGGGGAACCGAATCCATCAGCTGCCCATTCATTCTGCATAATTAAAGGGGAACCGCGTCTATCGGCTGCCCCTTCACGTCGCATAATTAAAGGGTAACCGAGTCCATCAGCTGCTCCTTCATTTTGCATACTTAAAGTGGTACTGAGTCGATCATGTCCAGTAAAATCATGTCCAGATACTGTCTCTTTGCTGTCTACAGGTCTGACCACTGGACTACGGTCACTTTTTTGTCTACAAAATGCCTCCATCCTGTCTCTTGGATGTTTTGCATCACGCCCAGATATAATCTCGTTGTCTGACTCTTTGCTTTCCTGTGGTGGCGGGGGTAATGGCTAACACCATACCCAGATACTGTCTCTTTGCTGTCCAGGTCATACCCAGATACTGTCTCTTTGCTGTGTAGATTACACCTAGATACTGTCTCTTTGCTGTCTACATTATACCCAGACACTGACTCTTTGCTGTCTACATCAGACCCAGACACTGTCTCCTTGCTGTCTACATCATACCCAGACACTGTCTCCTTGCTGTCTACATCATACCCAGACACTGTCTCCTTGCTGTCTACGTCATACCCAGACACTGTCTCCTTGCTGTCTACATCATACCCAGACACTGTCTCCTTGCTGTCTACATCATACCCAGACACTGTCTCCTTGCTGTCTACTCATACCCAGACCTGTCTCTTTGCTCTACATCATACCCAGACACTGCTCTCTCTTGCTGTCTACATCATACCCAGACACTGTCTCCTTGCTGTCTACATCATACCCAGACACTGTCTCTTTGCTCTCCACATCATACCCAGACACTGCCTCCTTGCTGTCTACATCATACCCAGACACTGTCTCCTTGCTGTCTACATCATACCCAGACACTGCCTCTTTGCTGTCTACATCATACCCACACACTGTCTCTTTGCTGTCTACATTATACCCACACACTGTCTCTTTGCTGTCTACATCATACCCAGACACTGTCTCCTTGCTGTCTACATCATACCCAGACACTGGCTCCTTGTTGTTTACAGGTCTGAACACAGGACCTGTTGTGGCGGGTGTGGTGGGTAACATCATGCCCAGATACTGTCTCTTTGGAGACACCGTGAA
>JABMCL010000899.1:357500-360000 GCA_018857735.1 Alviniconcha marisindica
GAAGGAAAGGGTTATTTACGACTTCGCCAGCAACAACGTTTTGTTCCGAGTAGTGACTTTCCCCGTAACTAACAACCCTTCATTGAGGATTCGGGTGATTTCTTCTGCAGTCACGCTTTTTTGCGGGTAACGACACAACCAAGCTGTCTGCGGGGAGTGAACTCATCTAGAATCTATAAACAGGATTATTTGCAGTGACAAAATCTTACCGTAGATCATGAAGTAGCTCTGTGAAAGCACAATTGAAGAGTTTTTCATCTAGAATCTATAAACAGGATTATTTGCAGTGACAAAATCTTACTGTAGATCATGAAGTAGTTCTCTGCAAACACGACTGAAGAGTTTTTTCTTTCTGGTATTCTCAGTGCAGAGATCAAAATGGGAGAAGTCTGATGTTCGTTGAGATCGTAAATGGGTAACGCTTCATGTTCCCTGTTCCCGGGATACCATAACTGGATGACGTCCGACTATCCTTTTGGGGAGGTGTGAAATAGGAGAAGCTTGACGTTGCCTTTGGGAGCTGTTACGTTGATTAGGTCAGCTGTTTATTGAGGGAGTCGACGTTTGACGTTCCTTGCGGGAGATCTTGAGTGGTTGGCGTCTGAGATTTGTATGGGAGGTCGTAAACTGGTGACATTTGACGTTCGCTATGGGAGATCTTGAATGGTTGGCGTGAGATTTGTGTATGGAAGGACGGAAATGGGTGTCACTTCATGATCCCTATGGGATGTCTTAAGTGATTGTCGTTTAATACTCTGTGTGGTAGGTCTAAAATGGATAACACTGAATGTTAAATGGGTGACGTCTTGTGTTCTTCGTGGAAGATTGTCAATATGAGGTCTGAAATGGATAACACTGAATGTTAAATGGGTGACGTCTTGTGCTCTTCGTGGGAGATTGTAAATAGGAGGTCTGAAATAGATAACATTGAATGTTAATTGGGTGACGTCTTAATAGATAACATTGAATGTTAACTGAGTGACGTCTTGCGTTCTTCGTGGCAGATTGTACATGGGAGGTCTGAAATGGATAACACTGGATGTTAAACGTGTGACGTCTTGCGTTCTTCGTGGGAAATTGCAAATTGGTGACGCTTGATATTGCCTGTGGGAGATCATAAATAGATTATGTCTGATTTCTCTAATAGAGATCGTGAATGGGTAACGCTGAATGTTCTCCACGGCAAATTTTGAATAGATTACCTTTGCTCTTCTTTGTCGGAAATGGTAAGTGGGCGATACTTGATGTTCCGTCTTGGAGATCTTAAATCGGTGACGTCTCATATTCTTTATCGGCGGTCTGAAATGTGTGGTGCTTGATGTTCCTTGTGAAAATTCTTAATGTATGGGGCGTAAAACAGCAAAGTACTTACTTACTCTTAATGTATGATGGTTAATGTTCCCCACTGGAGGTCTGAAATGGGTGACATTTAGTATTCATTATTTGGGGTCTGAAATGTGTGGTACTTGATGTTCTCTGTGAAACATCTTACTGCAGTTATGTTTGATTAATTAATGTTTGGTTTAATTAATGATTAATGTTCCCTATGGGAGGCTTAAATGGGTTACGGTCGACGATTATGTTTTATTAAGAGAGACTACACATGCGGAGGTCTGAAATGGTTCATGCTAAGGGATGTTTGTGTGTGTTGATCTTCCCTAACTGGAGGTCTGAAATGGTTCATGCTTAGGTCTGTTTGTGTGTGGTCATTTCCCCTAATTGGAGGTCTGAAATGGTTGATGCTTAGGGCTGTTTGTCTGTTTCATATCCCCTAACTGGAGGTCTTAAATGGGTGTACCACGTTGAGCGGTGTATAAATGCTCACCCAAAAGTGTCCCCAGCCTAGCCTTGGTCTATTTGTGTGTGTACTGAATTGCTACCTCACGTCCATCATTTATTTGATGGGTATGTTGTTTACGTGTTATTCGGAACTTCCCACATTTTGATCTATTTTTGAACAGCGTGCAAATAGTGTCATGTGTGCGATCAGTCTGTCTACACGTGCTGGTCATTGTACAGAAACTGTCCTGTTGCGCATCATTAACGATCGTCTCTCTGCTCTTGGTGAAAACAAAATGTCTGTTCTCTTGCTTCTGGACCTATCCGCAGCTTTCGATACGAGTGATCATGGCATTCGTCTTTCGCGTCTTGCATTCCCTTTTGGCATTTTTCAGTACAACTCCTTGTGGGTTCCGTCCCCTCCTTTCTGAAAGGAAACAGTTTCTAATGGTTCAGGACTACAAATCTCCTACCGTCCCACCAGAGTATAGTGTACCCCAGGGCTCTGTTCACGGACCTGTCTTCTTTGTTCTCTACACCACACCACCACAGAACGCTGTTTATTAGGACAAAGCTCAACATGCGAATTTTTGGGGTAATTCCCTTTGTCAAGCTACAAAACGACACTTAAACAACAGTTAAACGGTGTAAAATGAGATGTACAACTAGAGCGCTTTTGTGTTTTTGGTTGAGGTTTTGGAAAAATGTCGGCATGACTCAG
>JABMCL010000899.1:362500-365000 GCA_018857735.1 Alviniconcha marisindica
GTAATGTATTGTTGTATAAACAAGAAAGTAGAAACAACCCTCAAGCATGAAACGTCATATATACATTAAATGGAAGTTAATAATCAGTCGTCATCGGACGAACAAACACGTCACCATGCAATCAAGATGAAACTTCATGGTGCATTGAATTTTAGAAGCAATTGTTTATGTGAAATGAATCAAGTCCTACAAATTCATGTTGTATCGAATGGCTGCTACAATGTACCAATGGCTCGTATTCTGTACCCTTTTAGATACAATTAATAAATGTATTTGGAAAAAGTGTTTCCTGCTCTCTTTGATTCCACTAAGATGATGCTTTTGAATACATTCCGCTTCCTTTCCCCTACAAGATGTATGTTTGCGTGCGCGCGCTCGCGCGCGCGCGCGCGCGGTGTGTGTGTGTGTGTGTGTGTGTGTGTGTGTGTGTGTGTGTGTGTGTGTGTGTGTGTGTGTGTGTGTGCGCGCGTTTCTGTGGTTGTGTGTGTGTGTGTGTGTGTGTGTGTGTGTGTGTGTGTGTGTGTGTGTGTGTGATTTATTGTTGATCGATGTATCCAAGGTAATATGACTACAAAACTACAAGCAAATTACTAATACGAGGAACACAAGAAGAAAATGTAAAGAGTAGAACGTTGTTTTAGCTACAAACGAAATGACAAGCAAACATACAAGCATAATATGTTTATAAAACTTGGATATTTTAATCATGAGTGTTGCCTTTACTAACACCGGTAGAATACAATTGCCATTACCAAGTAAAATATACAACCGATCTAGAAAAGATCAATTCAAAGATTATCTTGAATCTCTAAAAGCAAACGACGGATAATTGTCTTGTTTAAGAAAGGGACCTATACATGCATCAGAGATCATGACAATAAATCAACCTGAGCTAAGCCTGAACAGAAATAAAGAATTAGTTAGCAGGCGTTCTCTTCTCTTCTCGAAGCAAACGACTGGGAAATGTTTTGCGTATTAAGAAAGGGACCTATCTGTGGATGGATCAAAGGTCTTTAAAATACATCAACCTCAGCTAAGCATAAACAGGAATAAAGAACTGTTTGCAGGCGCTCACTAGAACGTTTCTGCACGGAACCGTGACTGGCTGGAGCGCATAATAAATTATTATGGGCTTTTCTGAACGCCGAGATACCATCTTGAACCGAACTGAACAGCATGGATGTAGCTAACTTGGTGTTTTACGCCCAGTCAACCATTACGGTTATATCAGGGCGAGAACAGCCTGGAATCGATGGTTGAAACTGTTGACACCAAATGGGAATTAGGCGGGCGAGGGAGGGGGGGGGGGGGGTATTCCCGTTTAACTAGGGGTGGGGGTGGGGGAGGGCACAGAGTAGAGGTTGGGGGCATAGTGGAGAGCATTGAGGAGGTGCCCCCTCAATGATCAATGTTGACGTCGGAATTTTTGTTCAGAGCATTTCAGAGTTTTTGTTCAACGGCCTAGTATGCTGGCATCCATCGCTGACCGTGTCCAAGAAAACAAGCTGGTTTGTTCGCTCACTGCATTGTACTTATTCCATTAGCCTCGTTAATAAAAATAAATTAAAAAAATCGTTTGTTTGTTCGTTCGCTCATCGGGCCATGCAATACCCACAAGCCGCCCCCATCACAGCCCTCGGCGTTTGTTCGTTTGTTAGATGTGCTTAACACAGAGTTGCCTCCAGAGAGGTACTGGCGGGGACCGAGATCCCAGGAGGTGCATTAAGGTGAGCAGAGATCAGTGACATTTTAATGCTTCATTAATTGCAAAAGGCAAAGTCACAAAAACAGTGTACATAAACCACAACTTTATGAAGAGAGAGGAGAGTCGAAGCGGAATCGAACCAAGCCTAACGCCTTACCAGCCTAACGCCTTAACGCCAGGCCAAACCGACCCTCTAAACCGTCACCGAAGATGCAGCAGCTTTTTTTCTTCATCATTGCTCAATTGGTGTTTTTAATTTGCGCACGTTTTGTATTGTCCCATTAAAATTAGCGTTCTTTTTAACAGTTTGTGTGTTTGGATCCATACTGTAAAGAGCTTTCTTTCAGACAGAAACTCTGACATCATAGCTACAACTTCTGACACAGACCATGGTGACCGTTAAAGCCATGGAATAATACGCAACACCGGGGTATCTGGCGATTCACAGGAGCGTTCCATTTCCAAAGCAAGACGACCACCGGATTTGTTAAAACATGTTTTACCTGTCTCTTCTTACATTCCATTTCAAAAGTCGCTCTTGGCTTCCGTCAATGTTTCTGTCTGACTAGAGAGAAGAATGACACCTAGAATTTACATTTCTAGTTTTTACTGCTTGAAATTCACACTATTTTGGGTCACTGAATACAATGCATTGCCACATACTTCTTCTTCTTTCTTGCGTCGAAGAGCAGTAAGTCTGTCGATTTGCATTCAAAGTGAGAAAATATAAGTTCCATAAATTGTATTTCTAACTTTACAGAATAAGGGTTGTGGTAATTGGAACCGGTTCGCCCT
>JABMCL010000899.1:387500-402500 GCA_018857735.1 Alviniconcha marisindica
GCGTGGTACGTGCGTGCGTGCGTGCGTAACGTGCGTGTGTGTACGTGCGTGTGTGTGCGTGTGCGTGTGTGTGTTTGTTTAAAAAAAAAACAGAGCAAAAGGCAAACAACAACAACAACAACTAACTGACCAGCTTCACACGCGGCTTTTCCCTCCACGGTCGTGACGTGGTACTTGTCCATGCACGTGCACTGCGAAGACTGAGCGGTGCCTTCCGCTGACACGTTCTGACACTGAGCTCCCTCCACACAGTCCTTGGTCATTGTGCATGGGCCGCCCGGTGCTATATCTAGGTCGCAGAAAAGGACAGGTTCCCTTCAGTCAAGAATAACTTGATAAGGCCCCAAACAAAGCTGAAAGTTGGCCCGAAAACGTGGAAAATCAACGCTTTCACTGCCGTGATGTCAGCTGAAAACGACCAGTAAAAAAGTGCGAAATTTGAAATGCTTATGCATTTTTTGTTTCTTTTCTTTTTCCGAATTAGCATGTGAAAGGATTTTTTTAATATAAAAACGCACAATAAAAACAGAAGTAAACATTGTGCTTAACGTCCACAGAAACCATAAGGCCTATTAGGGGCAACGCGCAACAAAAACAGAAGTAAACATTGCGCTGAACGTCCACAGAAACCATAAGGCCTATTAGGGGCAACGCGCAACAAAAACAGAAGTAAACATTGTGCTGAACGTCCACAGAAACCATAAGGCCTATTAGGGGCAACGCACAACAATGACAGAAGTAAACATTGTGCTGAACGTCCACAGAAACCATAAGGCCTATTAGGGGCAATGCACAACAATGACAGAAGTAAACATTGTGCTGAACGTCCACAGAAACCATAAGGCCTATTAGGGGCAACGCGCAACAATGACAGTAGATTTGTTATAGCACCGAAAAAATCTGCTGTTTGTTGGCGTGTGTTTGCACATTTCAGCATGGAAATTTGACAGGCTGGAGCGTTAAAGGGGTTAATGTGCAAAAATAAGGGGTTTAATGTGCTTTCTATTTCTGCTCTCTGTCAATATTCATACAACAGAAGTACTTTCTTCTTCCAGATTGAACTCCTGTTCTGTTTAAATAATGCTTGTGGCATTTGTAACGTTACTGCGTGCTCTTAGACTGTAAATCGCTAATGAATACGTGTAGATTTTATTCCTTTGTTTGTTATTCATGGGTGGCACCCATGTTTTCCTTTGAATGGAATAAAGACGGACTTGACTTGACTTGACCTGACCTGACATTAATGGCGCAGCCATCATGATTCGCGCTTTGCATAAAATGGAGAGCATACAAAAAATAAATATATATATAGATCTATTTGCCAATGACGTAATGAACACTTCTGCTACACATGTCGTCCTCGCTTAGAACATCACAGACAGATTGTCCGACACAAAATGGCAGCGCTCACGGCCCGTGTTTTCACGACTTTGAAGCATCAATTTAAAACAGAAAAAGATCAAATAGACAAGAAATGAAGAAATGGACCATAGAAAGGGAGACCCCCCCCCCCCCCCCCCCCCCCAATACAACAACACAACAACAACAACAACAACAACAATTAATGGGGGTTTTAAAGAAAGAAATATTTTTTTAAAGAAAATAAAAAGATGAAGAATACACCAGCACACACCTGACTCGCACACGGGAGGAGTTCCCGTCATGTGAAACCCCATCTTGCACGTGCACATAAGTGCCGGAGCTTGTCCCTCCCGCGCCATGTGCATGCATATGGTGTCATTTCCGTCACACTCTACGTCACTTCCTGACATAGTGCACGGGCTGCCGAGGGCCATGACTGAAACAGTTTTGAAAACGCGATCAAAAACGACTTTTTATAATAATAATTATCATTAGAATAAAACAAACAAGCAGATCACATGCAAGTGACAAAGAAAACAAAGCCAAACACAAGAAGTTGGGCATTTGAAGAATAAGATAAAGAGAAAGAAAAAAATGAAAAAAGGGGGGGGGGCGGGAGCTGTTTGTGGCCTTTTTGTCAGATATTGCACTGAATTCTGAACAGTCTGTTCCACGCACAGTAACAGGTAGACATCATGTAGTATTAACCAGAATGACTGGTGCGTTTACCTCAATTGTTCACGCCGGCTTAATGACTCTTTCGTTACTGACCATCCATTTGTATTACTTAGGGAAGCAAACGTTTTCAATAATCAAATCGAAAACATAGAAACTTCAAATTTCATAAAACAGTGGTGTAATTAGCTATCTTGCATTTAAGTTACATACAAATTTTGTTATGCTTGTGGAACAGGAGGCAAAATTATGTTTTAAATGTTTGTAGTATTTGAGGAAAAACGAAAAACACGGAGCCAGTCGTTCGAAAATGATATCTCTACTGCGGCAAAGCTCAGCAAAATGTCACTGCAGTAGTTTCCCTTACACTGTAAAGGCATCACAGTTGTTAGCTCTGTGTCGTGGTTTTGTGTACATGTAATCACACGAATCTTCAACCGAAAATAGCCAAACTAGAAATCTCCTATCAGGTGGGTGGGAGGTGGGTGTGTGTGTGTGTGTTGAGGGGGCTTGTTGTGAGCAAAGCCCCTGACCTATTTAGGGGATGTACACTTCGGTGGATATTCAAAAAACGCGCTATAAAAAGCTTGTCACTCATGTAGAACCACATGCGAGCGCAGTGAGTCTGCTCAAGAGAGCGGAGAATAGCGCTGTATAAGTGATCATCAATCAATCAGTCAATGTCAGTACCCGAACGCTGGCAGTTTCGAAGCCTGAAGCTATCGGGCATTACTTTTATCTTTTTGTACCTTCATGAGAGAGAGAGAGAGAGAGAGAGAGAGAGAGAGAGAGAGAGAGAGAGAGAGAGAGAGAGACTAACTAAAAAACATCACCTTTCAACTGTGACTGTACTAAAGGCACAGAAACCTCCGTTCGATATTTCTTTTTAATTACACGTCACTGTCAAGCTGACATTCTTCCAAGACATTTAATATATTCATTTATCACCGTTTAACTGTTGTTTTGTCGCTTTGAGATAGGGGCTTACCCCCGAAAATTTGCTCATGTTTTGTATAGTCGAATTAAATATGCTTTTTTTTCTTCTTCTACTTTGTTCTTTTTCAACCATTTATATGTTTGGATCTCCGTCAACCACACAGCACGGGGAAAAGGGAGAGAGGATTTGGAAAGAATGAAGTTAAATGGACCGGGACGGGGAGAATTTGCAAATGGAGAAACTCCTCGCAGTAGGTGGAGCATACAAGGCTATATTCGGACCTACTATAGGCTGTAAGTTGGCTTCTCCCCGCCTCTCCCCATTCCCCCCACACCCCGTCTGCCCTTATTTGCAACGGACTAGGGAACAACTGCTGGTGAGGTTGACAAAATAGAACAGATCTGGGGAAATGTACTCACCAATGCGACGAAATATATTATTATCTGTCTATCTTCTTACACCTGACGAAGACTTTCTGTCGAAAGCGCTTGTGTTTCATTGTTCCTTGTACTTCGTCGTCTAGGTGAGTACATTTCCCCAGATTTGTTCTATCTTATTCGCAACGTTTCACGTTTTTTACGTGCCAAGTCTGGATACATGGAAAGCTCTTAGCAAAAAGACCGCATTACACCTCATCTTTAAATGTCAGTTATTACTATGGTTGACTGGTTGATCCAAACACACGAAAGCTTCGAAAGAACGCCATCTATTAGGACAAAAACACAATCTGCAAATTTTCGGGGTAATAGCGTTCTTTTGAACCTTTCATGTGTTTGGAGCTTGTTTTAGAACGCTAGCAGTCATTCTTGTTTCAGATTTTGGTTGGTTGAATTCAGCGTTGTTGTAAGGAGCTTTCTTGCGGTGACTGTTTTCACGGAAATATCACCCATAAGACTCTCCTACGCCATTGTCAAGGGAGTTCTTTTGATCCTTGTCACAAGTCAGGAGACTTGTGACACACCAGTGTTGGGTACTGCCGACGTAGGCTGTCGTATTATTTAGGCTTTCTTCTACTCGTGTTAACCCAGCATCACCAGCAATACATGCGTTTGTAGTGTGTGTGTGGTGTGCGTGCGTGCGTGCGTGCGTGCGTGCGTGCGTGTGCGTGTGTGCGTGCGTGTGTGCGTGCGCGCGCGTGTGTGTGTGTGTGTGTGTGTGTGTGTGTGTGTGTGTGTGTGTGTGTGTGGTGTGTGTGCGTGTGTGTGTCTGCGCGCGTGCGTGCGTGTGTGCGTGTGTGTGTGTGTGTGTGTGTGCGTGCGTGCGTGCGTGCGTGCGTGCGTGTGTGCGTGTGCGTGCGTGTGTGTGTGTGTGTGTGCGCGTGCGTGCGCGTGCGTGTGCGTGGGTGCGTGGGTGTGTATGTATGTATGTGTGCGTGCGTGCGTGCAAGCGCTTAGAATATTCTCTACAAACAAGACTTTGCGCTTAATAAATATGTCAATTATTATATTGATAATAACCAAAAAACACAGTACAACGTCTCACCCGCCCGACAGTAGGATGTGTTCGTTGTGCTGTTTGTCATGACAGAAAACCCAGTGTCGCACGTGCACTGCAGTGAGGCTGCTACTCCCTCTGACGTCACGCTCTTACAGGTGGCGTTAGCTACGCACTCTGTGGCATTGTCCACTGTTGTGCAGGCACCTCCAGGCTGTATGTCTGCAAAAGAAAAGGTTGTTCTCTCTTCTATCTCCTCTCCCCCCCTCCCCCCCCCCCCCCCCGCCCCCCCGCCTCTCTCTCTCTCTCTCTCTCTCTCTCTCTCTCTCTCTCTCTCTCTCTCTCTCTCTCTCTCTCTCTCTCTCTCTCTCTCAAATTTCATACTTTATACTTCAATTACTAGGAATGTGTTCCTGCTGTATTGTTAGAATAAACAATAAATCATGTCATGTGGATGTGGATGTATGCATTTACAGTACTTGTTTTTTTTAAATTGGCATGTGGATGTGGATGTATGCATTTACAGTACTTGTTTTTTTTAAAATTGTCATGTGGATGTGGATGTATGCATTTACAGTACTTTTTTTTAAATTGTCATGTGGATGTGGATGTATGCATTTACAGTACTTTTGTCTTTTTAATTGCCATGTGGATGTGGATGTATGCATTTACAGTACTTGTGTTTTTTTAAATTGTCATGTGGATGTGGATGTATGCATTTACAGTACTTTATTTTATTTTAATTGTCATGTGGATGTGGATGTATGCATTTACAGTACTTGTGTTTTTTTAAATTGTCATGTGGATGTGGATGTATGCATTTACAGTACTTTTTTTTAAATTTTTTTATTGTCATGTGGATGTGGATGTATGCATTTACAGTACTTTTTTTAACTTTTTTTTAATTGTCATGTGGATGTGGATGTATGCATTTACAGTACTTTTTTTAACTTTTTTTTAAATTGTCATGTGGATGTGGATGTATGCATTTACAGTACTTTTTTTTACTTTTTTTATTATTGTCATGTGGATGTGGATGTATGCATTTACAGTACTTTTTTAAAACTTTTTTTATTGTCATGTGGATGTGGATGTATGCATTTACAGTACTTTTTTTTACTTTTTTTATTGTCATGTGGATGTGGATGTATGCATTTACAGTACTATTTTTTTACTTTTTTTATTGTCATGTGGATGTGGATGTATGCATTTACAGTACTTTTTTTTAACTTTTTTTATTGTCATGTGGATGTGGATGTTGATAATGTACAGCGGGGCGAGCTCGTAGTTAACGTTTTACGGGGTACAGCGCTATAATTATAAAGAGCTATTGTTATTATTATTATTATTATTATTATTATTATTATTATTATTATTATTTGGAGTGAGCGGAGACTCACCAGGCTCGCACAGAAGCAGTCCTGCGGCGGTGGTCTTCGTGTGAGAACCCGCGTTGCACGTGCACTTGAGAACTGACACCTGTCCACTAGCGTGAACACACGTGCTGCCATCCTGGCATTCGTCAGCACTGGCGTTTCGGGTGCAAATGTCGCCGGGTTGAATGTCTGAAATGTCAGCGAGGAACTTTAAAATTAGGAGGAGAACATAAGATGAGATCAAATTCTTTATTTACGAGAGTAATAGATAAGCATGCATGCTTTTTTTTAATTAATTTTTTTACATCCAGCCCGCGCCCAAACAAGGGACTACTCTAGATCTAATTATACATTAACAGAATTATTTCTAATCTACGACACACCGGTACACACATGGAATAGATGAAGTTTAGACGTCAAACATGACACGAAACAGGCAGTAATGAGGGTGGATACATGGGGCTATGAAATCAGCAGCAGCAGACATTATCTGGTGGGTAAATGCGTGGTGAATGGGCGGAGACACAATATGGTAGAACGTTTCAGGCGGGCTACAATCACCAAATTTAACATGCAATGCCAACCAGTCAGCACATAGTATATGACATGTAACGTGATTTTAAAGTTTCAGTGCTGGATGGTAATCTAAGAGAGTCAGGGAGTGAGTTCCCAAGAACACTACCGGAATATACCAGGCTAGCGTTGAAAAGGTCAGTCCTAGGGATTGGTATATTGAGTTGAGGAGAAGGGTAGCGACCGTTTCCATAGCACGGTATCTCATCGACAAGGGTGAGCGAACCGCACTTCACACGATCAACAAGACTGTATTGATTCATGAAAGCTCATACTAATATAGTGAGTCCTCGGGCGTCCGCACACACACGCATGCACGCACGCACATACGCACGCACGCACGTACGTACGCACGCACGCACGCACGCACGCACGCACGCACGCACGCACGCACGCACGCACGCACACACACACACACACACACACACACACACACGCAGGCACACACACACAAGAGTAGAATGGACACCGCCAGACAAAAGGTTTGCAGACAATTTTTGTGGGTTAAAAAAGACGAATTATGCGGGCAAACAAATATCTTCAGTACAGATTTGTTTTTAACTGAAACAGAAGACCTAATAGATGAATTGAAGAGATTTTGGCAAGATGCTATATAACAGTCAAACGGAAACAGTAATATGTATATTGTTTTATCACCCTTCTCCCAACCCCACCCATCCGATAATACATATATATGTGTGTGTGTGTGTGTGTGTGTGTGTGTGTGTGTGTGTGTGTGTGTGTGTGTGTGTGTGTGTGTGTGTGTGTGGTGTGTGTGTGTGTGTGTGTGTTGTGTGTGTGTGTGTGTGTGTGTGTGTGTGTGTGTGTGTGTGTTGTGTGTGTGTGTGTGTGTGTGTGTGTGTGTGTGGTGTGTGTGTGTGTGTGTGTTGTGTCTGTTGTTGTGTGTGTGTGCATGTGTGTGTGTGTGTGTGTTGTGGTGTGTGTGTGTGTGTTGTGTGTGTTGTGTGTTGTTAGTCGTGTCCGTGTGGTCTGTGTTGTTTGTTTTTTGTGTGTGTGTGTGTGTGTGTGTGTGTAGTGTGGTGTGATGTGTGTTTGTAGCTTCCGTAGTGGTGTGCCTGATTGTTTATGTTGTAGTATGTTGTGTTAGTAGCATTAGTAGTATTCAAAAACGTAGTGCCGTAAAATACATTTGATTACACGTAGAGTAGCTCCTCGGAATATGTAAAAGAGAAAACAACACATGCGCTTAAAAATATCAAAATTAACAAAAGTGTCCGAAGGGCGGATTCACACGTAATTGTGCTCCTCGGAAATAGCTAACTAGGAATATTTACACACACACACACAACACACACACACACACACACACACACACACACACACACACACACACACACCACAACACACACACCACACACACACACACACACACACACACAACACACACACACACACACACACACACACACACACACCTCACACACACACACACACACACACACACACACACACACACACACACACACACACACACACACACACACACACAACACACACGCATACACACACACACACACACACCACACACACACACACACACACACACACACACACACACACACACACACACACACACACACACACACACACACACACACACACACACACACACACACAACAAAAACAAAAACAAACAAACAAACAAAAAACTACCGAATATCAGAAAAGAGAAGCTAGCGCACCCATACTGAATGTATCAATTTATCAGAAAGTGAAGGCCAGTTCAACCACTGAGTGCATGTGGTCCATAAGACTGGACCAGCATGCACTTGCTAACAGAATAAATTCTTGAAAACGACCAATAAAAGTGCAAAATTAGAAACCCTTAACTGTTGCTGTCTTCTTCTTTTTTTGCACTGTCATGCGAAAGGATTTTCATAGAAACACAGCATTGAAAGTAGACGTTACAGGACCGGAAAATATTCGCAGGCGCATCCATGTATCTTTCAGCCCGGAAGTTTTTACAGGCTGGGGCAGTGAAGGGGTTAAACATGCAAAGCTTATAGCCACAATTTAATTTGTGGATTTTTTTTAAAGGGTCTGGATTTGGAAATGACTGTTGTGGCTGGCAATATATTTTGTAATCATATCTAGTCGCCAGTGGCCACAAATGGACAACCCTCCAAGCGGTTTGATATCAACAGATGTTGTAGGCAGGGAAAGACTGTATAACTATATATTCTAATAAAATTAGTGTGCGCAGATATATTTGGAATTATCATTAAAAGATGTTGCTGATATTGTAGGTTTTCTCATGAATATATAAGATGAACCATAAAACTAAAAAGATAACGATTGATAGACAATAGTATAACCATATAGCGAAAGAGACCCCTTTGAAGAGGCGCTTGGAGTTACGGGAGGTGGGCTGGGGGGGGGGGGGGGGGGGAGCGAATAACAACTATTGGACCAACTACATCGACCGAAATAAAATGTGTGGCTCTTCTTCTACTTTCTTTCCCTTCTTCTTCATCTTCAAAATTGCGTGGTCATACTTGCTGCCTTTGTTTCGTTACAAGAAGAAATCATTCCTCTGCTTTTATAACAAATCAGATTAGTTTGACATCTGTCCGCACGAAAACAACAACAAGGAAAGGAAATGGGCTTTAAATGCCTAGTCAACCATGACGGTTATAGCTGGGTGAAAACAAACACAACCTCAACAAATAAACAAGCAAAAAAGATAAGGAAGAAGAAGGTGGGTGTGGGGCTGGGGGGGGGGGGGGGGCAGTGGGGGGGGGGGGAGGGGGTGTGGGGGGGGGGAGAGGATTAGCTAGTAATTGGATTTTAACGTCAAAGAGAAGATGAAAAAGAAGAGGAAGAGGGAGAAGAAGAAAGGCAGAAACCCACCTGCTTCGCAGACGGGCGATTCACCAACTGGGGTCTTCTCGTGGAAGTCGGGTTTACAGCTACACTGCAAGAGCTCGGCTTGTCCCACAGGTGCCACGTTCATACAGGTGGCGCCCTCTGCACACTCCGCATCGGCGTCCTTCGTGGTGCACACACCCCCAGGATGTATGTCTGTAGCGGAATATGGAGCCAGAAAACGCTCTTACAACACGGTCTTTATCAACAGAATGTATAACGAACGAACGAACGAACGAACGAATGGTTTATTGACCTAGGCCGTCTACCCATGTCAAACAGGGAGGTGGGGGATGTGGGGTGGGGGTGGGGTTGAGGGGGGAGGCATTTTATGTGCATAAACAATCATAATATCAAAACATTTCAGCAAAGATTCTCTCCCTACACACACACACACACACACACACACACACACACACACACACACACACACACACACACACACACACACACACACACACGCGCGCACACACGCACGCACACACACACACACACACACCCCACACACACCACACACACACACACACACACACACACACACACACACACACACACACACACACACACACACACACACACACACACACACACACACACAAACACGTACCTACGCACGCACTCACGCAAGCTCGAACTCGCTCACACACTATATTCTATCAACAGGATATATAGGAATCAAGAAAGCATTTACTGAAGAGTGGTCTTGATGAAAGTGGCAGAGGAGCCTAACAAATGTAGCCTTGATGTACCTCTGGCGGAGGTTATGTACCTTGTCATTACACACATGCCAGGTGAGAGTTACCGTAGGCGACTCGGGTCTTTGTTTTTGTCTTTGTGTGACGTCTTTCGAGCGCTAATTAACTCCCTTGTGTGTTAGATATGGCCTTGATTTACAGCGTTTCCAGACCCAGGAAACGTTGTGTGAAGAGTGGACTTGATCATCAGGAGTATTAGGTCTCCAACGTTCTCTAAAGAGTAGTCAATCAGCAGGGTAAGTTCTTCATCGGAACAAAAATAAAACGTTCGCCTAAGAGGAGCCTTGATCAACAGTGCTTACGGGCTCCGAGACTGTTCAACAAAGAGTGTTTGGATCCAAAGGATCAAGAGGATGCATAAGGGCTCAGAAACGTCTTAATTATCAGCATCAAGGGGCCAGGGTCAAGGGGACAGGGTCAAGGGACAGGGTCAAGGGGACAGGGTCAAGGGACAGGGTCAAGGGGACAGGGTCAAGGGGACAGGGTCAAGGGGACAGGGTCAAGGGACAGGGTCAAGGGACTCTAGAGACGTTCTCTGCGGAGAAATCTTGATAAGCTAGGTATCTATCTATCTATCTATCTATCTATCTATCTATCTATCTATCTATCTATCTATCTATCTATCTATATATATATAGACTCATGAAACGTTCTATAAAGAGTATTCTTGATCAACATAGCTATACAAAAATGTATTTCAAAAAACCCAACTGAAACAAGAATGACTGCAAGCGTTCTAAAAGAAGACCCAAACACATAAAAGGTTCAAAAGAACGCTATTTATTAGGACAAGACAAAACCGAAAATTTGCTGGTTTTGTCTTGTACTAATAAAAAGCGTTCTTTTGAACCTTTTATGTGTCAACATAGATATAGAAAGACTGGGAACGTTTTCTGAAGAGTGGTCTTTATCAACAGCGCATATAGCTACCAAGGGAATGCTCTATAAAGAGTATTCTTACTCAGCACAACTATACAAAACAAATCTGAAACAAGGACGACCTACCAGTTCTTAGACTTAGAGTTCTGAAACAAAATCCAGACACATAGACACAGAACCTGAAGTGTTCTACTGCTTTATCTGCTGGTTGTCTGCCCATACATGTATAACAGAGTGATGTATGCATGCGTGCAACTGGCGCTGTGAACACGCTTTGTTTTTGTATGGAGGCTCTTACGCTCCATGCGTAAAGACCTCGTAAAGAACCAATTTTTATGTGACCTGCACCGCTTGATGTCAGTTGGATTTCTCATGTGTTTATTTATTGATGACTTTTTACCTGGATGTTTGACGTTTGCTGTTGTTGAAATTTAATGTTTTGTGATTGACGTGAATGTGTAATGAGTGTGCTTGGCACCACAAAATATTCCTAGTGCGACTGTATTGACATTTGCCAGTAAAGTTGTATTGTATTGCAGAACTCTTCATCAAGATCCAAACACATAAAAGGTTAAAAAGAACGCTGTTTATTAGGACAAGACAACACCAGCAAATTTTCGGGGTAAACGATCAAAAACGATGAAAAATGAACATTCTTCCAAGCACGGAACAAGAACAGAACGCAGCTCAACCAAAGACAAATACGTGCTTATCTTTTCACTTCATTATTCATCGCTTTTGACCGTTTAGCTGTTGTTTAAGTTTCTTTTCCCTGAAAATTTGCTGGTGTCATCTTGCCCTAATAAATAGCGTTCTTTTCAACCTTTTATGTGCTTGGACCTTGTCTTAGAACGCTAGCAGTCATTCCTGTTTTAGATTTTCATTAGTGGTCGTTAGATTTTTGACTGAACCTAAACTACAATCCTTGTAAAATAAAGTTTTCGAGTTCGAGTTCTCTCTGTCTCTCTGCCTCTGTCTGTGTCTGTCTGTGTCTCTGTCTCTCTCTATTTCTGTCTGTCTGTCTGTCTGTCTGTCTGTCTGTCTGTCTGTCTCTCTCTCTCTCTCTCTCTCTCTCTCTCTCTCTCTCTCTCTCTCTCTCTCTCTCTCTCTCTCGCCCTCCCCCTTTTATTTCATTTCTGAAAGCAAAAGAAACCATCCCAGTCGCCGAGAAAAGCACACGTACCCGCTTCACACACAGAAGCTCCCCCATCAGCTGGATTCTTCGTGTGGAAGCCTTGCTTGCATAAACACTTAAGTTCCTCTGCTGCTCCCTCTGCTGCCATGTTCGTACAACTGGCGTTATCCACACATTCTGTGTCGACATCCTTCACGGTGCACGCGCCCCCGATTTGTATGTCTGTAAACGATGCTTGTGTGAATCAATCAATAATAATAGATCAACTTTCGTATAGCGCTTTTCTCTAGTCTACACAAACTCATCGCGCTTTACAACATTCTCCGACATTTTCAATGGTAAGTGAATTTTTTTATTTATCAAAGGTAACAAAACAAAAAAGAAATTGCACACATATATAAAAGGGGGAGAAAAAAAGTGCAACAAGCTGTCACACAAAAAAGAAAGAGAGAAAAGACAAACTAAATCTAGACCTTTCCATCGGTGGAGGGGGTTAGGGGGCGTTTCAATGTCATTATGACTATTACTGTTCTGTATCGCTGCGGTCACGCATGGTGACTTTGTGGCAGTAAGTAAGTAAGTAAACGTGGTGCTTAACGTCCACAGAAACCATAAGGCTTATTAGGAACGGGGAGAAAGGGGGAGGGGGGGGGGGAGGGGAAGGGGGTATGAAGGTGGCGGGAGAGGGAGATTATTTACCTAGTGTTGTAACACACTGTCACCACCAGAATGACTCCTACATTAAGATGGGCAGCGACGAGAGCCATTTTAATGTTTGATTCCTTGTGAGGGACAAAGTCACAAGACAGTGTCCACAGACCACAACCTTCGAGGAGAAAGGAGAACCGAAGCGGACACATGATGAGAGCTGTCGTGGCAGCCATGGTAACCTCCTTGAAACGTGCTACTGCTGCCTCGACGACATTGCAGACTGTACTGCGTGCCCCCCCCCCCCCCCTCCCTACCTCACCCCGCCCCCTTCCCCCCACCCCCCTCTCCCCTCTGAGAGGCTTGGCTCATTCTTTCGGAACTGGTCCGGCTTGAAACTAATTGAGCAAACCTGTCTAGCTGTCACTAAGGTAAGGATCGTCGATTAAAAGGGCTGGGAGCAGTATCAAAGAATCGATGTTGATCTATAAACTGACTTCCGGTTGAAGCCAAACGAGACAGGACACGGCCTTAAGCGTTTTAATCACATCGATCATCGAGTAAAACCTGCAGACACGCTACGCTGTGTGTGTAGCTTGTTACCTTTCGTACAAGTGCATGTGCAGAAACTCGCCGAGCTAACGAGTATCCGACCAGTGGGACAATTTTAAACTGACCGTGATTACCTGTCAAGGTATAACGCCCTGATATAACCGTAATGGTTGGCTGGGCGTAAAACACCAACTTACTTACTTACTACCTGTCATAATATCGCCCTGATATAACCGCAATGGTTGACTGGGCGTAAAACACCAACTTACTTACTTACTACCTGTCATAATATCGCCCTGATATAACCGCAATGGTTGACTGGGCGTAAAACACCAACTTACTTATTTACTACCTGTCATAATATCGCCCTGATATAACCGCAATGGTTGACTGGGCGAAAAAAACACCAACTTACTTACTTACTACCTGTCGTAATATCGCCCTGATATAACCGTAATGGTTGACTGGGCGTAAAACACTTACTTACTTACTACCTGTCATAATATCGCCCTGATATAACTGTAATGGTTGACTGGGCGTAAAACACCAAGTTACTTTACCTGTTATAATATTAGGTAGGCTGAAACTAGCGAGGCACAAAATGAAGGGGAACGGACGACACTTACCCGGGGCACAAGAGAAGTTTCCGACCTCATGGAAACCAGCGTTGCACGTGCACGGTTGAGCAACAGCAGTGCAGGTGGCGTTGGCGGGGCAACCGGCTGATTCAGAAGCGGTACATGCTGGCAGTGCACACCGTCCCACTGAAACACAGTTCAGCTCAGTTCAAGATGGTATCTATGCGCTCGGAAAAGCCCATACGCGCTGCACCCCGTCTTTCAGAAGGTTTGAAACAAGCCAACGGTTAACTCAGGTCAACAGCATTTCACCTGGAATACGAGGGTTAATGTAGCTCGGTATGTTATTATAATTATGAGCCCCCCTTTTTTTTCTTTTTTTTTAGCGCCGCATCTCGAGATGCTTATTTAGAGTCTTAAGCGCTTCACAATGGCAACTCCTTAGCGCTATTCTCCCCTTAGGGGCAGACCTACCGTACTCTAGACATATAATTATGCGACTCTGCATGAGTCATTGCAGATTAATTAGCGTACATACACTAGGTCCACTCCTGTGTCAGCTGAATCCAGACAGGGATGCACTGTGGCGCGTAGGATCATGGGAGATGGGGATGAGGGTCATGATGGGAGTTAAACAGGGTGACAGTGGCCCGCGGGAGTAAGCCGGTTGGGTTAGTTATTTGTGGTAGATAATTTCAGCTTAGTTCTTTTTGTAGGACAGTATTTTTTTATTTTTTTATTTTACGATGTAGACTTCGTAGACAGGCGATTTTGATGTTATAATTATGTGCAGCATTAATAATGTCGGTTGGATTTTTGATGTATTTATTTCGGTTGGATTTTTTATTATTTTATTTATCAGTGATGTGCGTGCGTGCGTGCGTGCGTGCGTGCGTGCGTGCGTGCGTGCGTGCGTGCGTGCGTGCGTGCGTGCGTGCGTGCGTGCGTGCGTGTGTGTGTGTGTGTAAGACAGAGCTAGCCCCTGTGTACGCTTTCTTTGTTATCATTTATTTACCCCCCCACCCCCGCCCCACCCCACCTCCCTCCACGCCACACCCGCCCCCCCCCCCCACCCCCACCCCTCTCACCACACACACACTCCTGTCACATACACACACATGCACGCACCCGTGCACACATTCAGCTTCTACAGAATGTACCGAACGACACTCGGACCGCCCACAACGTTCGGGGTGTACGATTACTCACC
>JABMCL010000899.1:415000-422500 GCA_018857735.1 Alviniconcha marisindica
ATTGACCATTGACTGTGCAGAAGGAAGAGTTTGTGGGTGTCAAATATTGACCATTGCTGTGTAGGAAGAGTTTGTGGGTGTCAAATACTGACCATTGACTGTGTTGTAGGAAGAGTTTGTGGGTGTCAAATACTGACCATTGACTGTGTTGTAGGAAGAGTTTGTGGGTGTCAAATACTGACCATTGACTGTGTTGTAGGAAGAGTTTGTGGGTGTCAAATACTGACCATTGACTGTGCAGTAGGAAGAGTTTGTAGGTGCTAAATACTGACCATTGACTGTGCAGACGGAAGAGTTTGTGGGTGTCAAATATTGACCATTGACTGTGCAGAAGGAAGAGTTTGTGGGTGTCAAATACTGACCATTGTCTGGTAGGAAGAGTTGTGGGTGTCAATACTGACCATTGACTGTGTTGTAGGAAGAGTTTGTGGGTGTCAAATACTGACCATTGACTGTTTGTAGGAAGAGTTTGTGGGTGTCAAATACTGACCATTGACTGTGTTGTAGGAAGAGTTTGTGGGTGTCAAATACTGACCATTGACGTGTTGTGGAAGAGTTTGTGGTGCAAATACTGACTGTGTCAGTAGGAAGAGTTTGTAGGTGTCAAATACTGACCATTGACTGTGCAGAAGGAAGAGTTTTGGTGCAAATATGACCATTGACTGTCAGAGGAAGAGTTTGTGGGTGTCAAATATGACCATTGTGTGGGGGGTGGGTGAAAACTGATTGACCTGTGTGTGTGTGTGTGTGTGTGTGTGTGTGTGTGTGTGTGTGTGTGTGTGTGTGTGTGTGTGTGTGTGTGTGTGGTAGCGTAAGGCAAAGAAACAAAGGCTATACTGTTGCAAACTGAAGGACAAATAAAGTCGACATCTGAAAAGCAAAACCATCAACAGTACTGTCTTTTGGGCCTTCTTGGAGCCTTTTTGAAGAGATCCAAATTACAACCGAGTGCGGTCCAAATTTCTGACTGCTCGACAAAGCTGGACGCCTTTAACCCTTTTACTGTTAATTGGGTTAATCAGGCACTCTGCTACTCTCTTCCTTCAAAAGCAAACTCAAGACATTTCTCTTCTCAGAATATTCCAGTTAAGCAACATTGTCCTTCACCCCTATCAGTCTGTACAGTGTGTGTGTGGTGTGTGTGTGTGGTGTAGTGTGTGGTGGTGGTAGTGTGTGTGTGTGTGTGGTGTGTGTGTGTGTGTGTGGTGGTGTGTGGTGTGTGTGGTGTGTGTGTGTGTGTGTGTGTGTGTGTGCATTTTGTGTGTTTGTTGACCTTTGAGTCAACGTATTTTTTTTTATTTTTCTTCTTATTTTCCATCTGTGTCATTATGTATGTTATATATGCTTGTTCAGCGCTTTGAGCCGCAGGGTAGGCGCTTTAAAATCGTAATATATATTTTTTTCATTTTTTTTATATATAAACATTTTGCCTTCGATTGTAATTATGTGTGCTTATACTATGCTTGTTCGAGGGCTTGAGCGCAGGGAGGCGCATGTATATCCCGACCCGAAATAAACAATTTTGTGATTTAGATTTTAATGATTTTGGGGTCAGCCATGAGGATGTCAGGTCTGTGTTGGAAACATTGCCATCTCCGAACTACCGCTTGTTTTTGAGCCATGTCTTACAATGTTACACAAACAGACAGACAGACAGACACAGATACACACCCACACACACCCACACACAGATACACACCCACACACACCCACACTCTCTCTCTCTCTCTCTCTCTCTCTCTCTCTAAACACAACCACACATACACCACACACACACACCTCTCTCTCTCTACCTCATCACACACACACACAACACACACACACACACACAACACACACACACACACACACACACACACAAACACACACACACACACACACACACACACACACACACACACACCACCACACCACACACAACACACAACACACAACACACCACACACACCACACACACACACACCACACACGCACACACACACACTACACACACACACACACACACACACACACACACACACACACACACACACACACACACACACACATCACATCACCACACACACATCCACCACACAGACGTCTACGCACATTGACTACACAACTATGGTGGGGGTGAGAGAGGTGGTCCCAACAACTATCTCCCACACAGTACGTGTACGACGTATTTTGAGTTCAGAAATTAACTTTGCTGTCTGATTGAGTCCCAGGCTAAACACGTACACGGTCCACTCCCTCCGGTGAACGATTAAAACACATTTTAAGGAGACACTGGCACTTACCCTGAATGAGGAAAAAGCAGACCAAAGCATACACGAAAACTCTTGCCATCGTCAGGAACTGTGTGGCCTGCCTCCTCCGATACAAAAAGACGACTGACACACCTAGCTAACAGGTGCGATCTTCTCCTCAAGTCCTGTGAGTGCGATTCTGTCCCTGAGCCCAAGATCCCTCTCCAGTCCGCCGACAAACTGTTGTGTAAGCAAGAAAATCAATCAAGCATATTTGATATATTGTAGGAGAAAGGTGACTAATGTCCATCACTTGAAATATAGTTTGCTTTGATATGCATGCCATAATATTATGTGTCTTAATTATATAACACAATTGGCTTTTGTGACTTGATAGTTGATTACCTGTTCATATAGTAAGACATTTTATTTGTTTTTATAGTTAAGGAAAAGAAACAACCACACACACACCACCACACACACACACACACACACACACACACACACACACACACACACACACACACCCCCCCACACACACACACACACACACACACACACACACACACACACACACACACACACACACACACACACACACCCGGATTACTCGACGAACAGTTACCCATCGCCAGTAACGGCGATAGAAAACGCTTTAATTAGTATCACAACTGTAACAAACAAACTAGAAAACAAACATTAAAAGAACTATGCGGGTGGCTTTGTAGGAGCGGGGCGGGCAGGTGAGTGGTGGAGCGGGGGAGAACAGTATGTATTAAAACAGCAAACTTACCCGAAAATAACTCTGAATACTAAAAACAAAACGTCCAGATCACGAAACAACCTACACAGCGTCCGAAATGAAACTAAGGAAGACGTACGGCGCAACAGAAGTATGTCGACAATAGCGCACACAGTCTTAGGCTTAGCGTTCGATGCAGAGCACCAGGTGTGCGCCGTCTGTCTCAGTGCACGTGTGAGTTGTGCGTGCGACAAACAGCTAGGCTGCAGTCTGCTCAGTCGTCAACAGGCTAGGAGGCGATATCAATACAGCGATGATGAAGCAGCTTGAATCGACTGCAGTCCAACGAGGCGAAGCAGGCCGGTGGGGGGGGGGGGGGGGGGGGTCGAAGCATCTCAGCGAAACGCACAGAGGAGGCGAGTGGAGGACGAGCATTTTCGTGGAAAGATAATTATGTGGGATGGTGTTTCGACGAAGAGTAGCATTGATTACGTTGGTTTAGCCTGATTATGTTGGCTGAGCGTCGCCGTGATTGTCAGCCCCCCCCCTCCCCTCCACTCCCGTTACCCTACTCTCTGTCGTCTTCTCCGTCTCTCTCCCCCCCCCCCCCCCCCAACCACGTTTATCAGCTGAACAGCTCAGACACAGACGTCGCTGCTGCAGGCCAAACGTTGTGACATTTGTTTACCACCGACGGCCGCTTCGTTCCGTACCGTGGGACGTGCAACCCCAAAACAGGTTGTACACATCTGGGTTGTGTTCCTTTCTGTGATGTTTAAAACGTTAATGATCCTGCTGATGCTTTTGTCAGCTTGGTACGAATTCATCATGCCAATCATCAACGTTCATGCCCCACTACGTTACAAGACATTAAAACACCCAAAATTGCCCCTTGTCTCTCTCTCTCTCTCTCTCTCTCTCTCTCTCTCTCTCTCTCTCTCTCTCTCTCTCTCTCTCTCTCTCTCTCTCTCTCTCTCTATATATATATATATATATATATATATGAGAGGCAGGAATCAGTCAAGCCGACCGGGTACGCCTTGACAAAGCCCTCATGGGCGAAGATTTGGAGTAAAAGTTTCCAATCAAAACACTTGCTTTTTTTACTCTCTCTCTCTCTCTCTCTCTCTCTCTCTCTCTCTCTCTCTCTCTCTCTCTCTATATATATATATATATATATATATATATATATATATATATATATATATAGATATAGATATATATATATATAGAATATATATATATAATAATAAAGAAGAGAGAGAGAGAAGAAGAAGAAGAAGAAAGAGAAGAGAGAGAAGAGACAGAGACAGAGACAGAGACAGAGAGACGATATGGGCAGGGGAGGGGGGGGGGGGGGAGGGGAGACTGACGAGCAGAGAGAGGGTAACGGATGGTGAACAAAGTGTTGCGGAGCAGGCCGAGATAATTTTTTGTGAACGATGTTTCCCACAGTTCGTTTGTGTGTGTGTGGGGTTGTGTTGTGTGTGTGTGTTGTGTTTTTGTGTGTGTGTGTTTGCTATTTATTTATTTATTTTGCTTTTTATTTTTTAATGAGTTTATTATTTATTTATTTTACTCATCATCGAGTTTCCACCTTAAGTATTTGGGAACCGTTGTGTGAACAGTGTTTTAGTCCACGTCAATTGTAAGAAATAAACCGGCAGTTGTGCCGAAATTTACGACTTTTAAGGCAACTTGTTTTGCTTTTTTTAATTTCTCTGTGTTACATATAATAAGGATGTTATTGGGCAACAGCAGTTCGTGACCGCCTCAAAAATTAATAAATAAAAATATTTGATGACTAAAAAGCCGAGAAGCAAGGTCAAAGCTTTGCGCTAAGAAGAAGTCTTACTTTGATAAACTTATAGAATCGGACCAAAAACGTCCACAGTATGAAGAGCCATTAACGAAATAGCAAGTCTGACAGGAAAACGAACAGCTCCGTCACAACTATTTGCCCTAACACATTGAACTCACATATTTTAGCATTAGCCGAAACTTTATTTCAGTCCAATTGATTTAATACACATAACTTTGTCTGTTCCACTTTACTGGGAGATTTTTGTGATAAATAATTAGAGTATACCCTGGCAAAGTTTCTTGCTTTTTGAACTTTCAAATGCTTCATGTGCTTGTGTCGTACTCTTTGAACTAACAAATGCTTCACGTACTTTGATACAACAAATGCTTCGTGTGCCTAGAACAGGGGAATGCTGCGTGTGCTTTGAACATTAGCAAATGCTTTGTGTGCTTTGAACCACTAATATTGCGTGTGCTTTGAACATTAGCAAATGCTTTGTGTGCTTTGAACCAGCTAATATTGGTGTGCTTTGAACATTAGCAAATGCTTTGTGTGCTTTGAACCAACTAATATTGAGTGTGCTTTGAACATTAGCAAATGCTTTGTGTGCTTTGAACCAACTAATATTGAGTGTGCTTTGAACATTAGCAAATGCTTTGTGTGCTTTGAACCAGCTAATATTGAGGTGTGATTTGAAACATTAGCAAATGCTTTGTGTGCTTTGAACCAGCTAATATTGAGTGTGTTTGAACATTAGCAAATGTTTTGTGTGAAACTTATGATGGACCAAAAACGTCCACATATTGAGTGTGCATTTGAAATAGCAAGTCTGACAGGAAAACGAAATGCTTTGTGTGCTTTGAACCAACTAATATTGAGTGTGCTTTGAACATTAGCAAATGCTTTGTTGTTCCACTTTATGGGAGATCTTTTGTGTAACCAACTAATATTGAGTGTGCTTTGAACATTAGCAAATGCTTCTGTTGTGTGCTTTGAACCAGCTAATATTACACGTGTGCTTTGAACATTAGCAAATGCTTTGTGTGCTTTGAACCAGCTAATATTGAGTGTGCTTTGAACATTAGCAAATGCTTTGTGTGCTTTGAACCAGCTAATATTGAGTGTGATTTGAACATTAGCAAATGCTTTTGTGTGCTTTGAACCAACTAATACTGAGTGTAATTTGAACATTAGCAAATGCGTCGGTGCTTTGAACTAAGAATGACTGAGTGTGCTTTGAACATAACGAATGCTGAGTGTGCTTTGAACTAACGAATGCTGAGTGCTTTGAACTAAGGAATGTTGAGCGTGCTTTGAACTAAGGAATGCTGGGTGCTTTAAACTAAGGAATGCTGAGTGTGCTTTGAACTAAGGAATGTTGAGTGTGCTTTGAACTAAGGAATGTTGAGTGTTCTTTGAACTAAGGAATGCTGAGTGCTTTGAACTAAGGAATGTTGAGTGTGCTTTGAACTAAGGAATGTTGAGTGTGCTTTGAACCAACTAATATTGAGTGTGCTTTGAACATTAGCAAATGCTTTGTGTGCTTTGAACCAACTAATATTGAGTGTGCTTTGAACATTAGCAAATGCTTTGTGTGCTTTGAACCAGCTAATATTGAGTGTGCTTTGAACATTAGCAAATGCTTTGTGTGCTTTGAACCAACTAATATTGAGTGTGCTTTGAACATTAGCAAATGCTTTGTGTGCTTTGAACCAGCTAATATTGAGTGTGATTTGAACATTAGCAAATGTTTTGTGTGCTTTGAACCAACTAATACTGAGTGTAATTTGAACATTAGCAAATGCGTCGTGTGCTTTGAACTAAGGAATGCTGAGTGCTTTGAACTAACGAATGCTGAGTGTGCTTTGAACTAACGAATGCTGAGTGCTTTGAACTAAGGAATATTGAGCGTGCTTTAAACTAAGGAATGCTGAGTGTGCTTTGAACTAAGGAATGTTGAGTGTTCTTTGAACTAAGGAATGCTGAGTGCTTTGAACTAAGGAATGTTGAGTGCGCTTTGAACTAAGGAATGTTGAGTGTGCTTTGAAATAAGGAAGTTGAGTGTTCTTTGAACTAAGAAATGTTGAGTGTGCTTTGAACTAAGGAATGTTGAGTGTGCTTTGAACAGTAGCAAGCAACGCTTTGCATTCTTTTAACCACCCAGTGATTCGAGTACTTCCGACACCAAAGGAACGACGCACATTGAACTAACAACTGTTCTGTGTGCTTTTAAACAACAAAGGTTAGGTGCTCTTTGGGAGAATGAAACCCCAGTGTATTTCTTCTTCTTGTTCTTCTTGTTGTTCTTCTTCTTCTTATGCGTTCGAGCATGGTTCTGTGTCAAATGGTCACTCCGGTGGTTTGTGTGTGTGTGTGTGTGTTTGTGTGTGTGTGTGTGTGTGTGTGTGTGTTGTGTGTGTGTGTGTGTGTGTGTGTGTGTGTGTGTGTGTGTGTTGTGTGTGTGTGTTTGTTTGTTTGTTGTGTGTGTTTGTGTGTGTGTGTGTTTTGTGTTGTGTGTGTGTGTTGTGTGTGTGTGTGTGTTTGTGTGTGTGTGTTGTTGTGTTGTGTGTGTGTGTGTTTGTTTGTTTGATGTGTGTGTGTGCGTGTCGTGTTGTGTTGTGTGTGCGTGTGTGTGTGTGGTGTGTGTGTGTTGTGTGTGTGTGTGTGTGTGTGTGTGTGTGTGTATGAAGGTTGTCGTCTTCACAAGGTGCTGTATGTTGCCC
>JABMCL010000899.1:427500-435000 GCA_018857735.1 Alviniconcha marisindica
CAAAGGGGATTACCCCGAAAATGTGCAGGTTGTGTTTCGTCCCAGTAAATAACGTTCTTTTGAACCTTTTATGTGTTTGGATTTCAAAGAGTTAGTCCCTTCAATATTACCGTTGTTAAAAACAAAAACAAAAAAACTCAAGGCTAGGACATGCTGGTCTCGTCGTCCATTCCCTCTAATTTACCGATACTAGATTAATGAAAACATATCTTCTTCTTTTTTAAAGGCACGGACAGAAACAATATAACATCAACAAAACATTAGAAACAAAATCCTATTGACGCGTCACGCACTTTTGACGTTCACATAGGAAACAAAACAGGATTTCGTCTTCGTGCGTTGCACATTATTTTCACCCCTCCACATACGAAACATTACACTCAAAATCCTGTTTAAGCGTCACATATGTGCATTAGAAATCAAACCATCTTAAAGCGTTGTTCATGTGAGACATCCGCATGAGAAAGAAAGAAAAAAACAGAATATTCTCTTTAGGCATCATATATTTGAGACTTCCACATAAGGTACAATAGAAAGCCATCTTTAAACGTTATCATTTGAGACCTCCGATTACAGGAAGCAAAACAGGGTGTAATTTTTAAGCGTCACACGTTTCAGACTGCCACACAGAGAACATTAGAAACAAAACCATCTTTAACTGTAAGCTTCATCTATTCCAGACCTCTACACAAGGAACATTAGTAACAAAATCCTCTTTAAATATTCTTAATATACCGCCAAGTCGCTTGGCGAAGTGGCTCCGACCGCCTCGCCAATGTTTTTCTACCCTGAAGCGATTCATTGCGATTCAGGTCGTGCGAAGTCTTGGCGATGTGGCCGACGCTGACCTCTGATTGGTTAGTCAGTTTGGCGATGTATCCCAAGCTGACCGTTGACTGGATAGTCAGTTTGGCGATGTGACCCAAGCTATACCGTTGATTGGCTAGTCAGTTTGGCGATGTGGCCCAAGCTGACCGCTGATTGGCTAGTCAGGTTGGCGATGTGGCCCAGGCTATACCGTTGATTGGCTAGTCAGTTTGGCGATGTGGCCCAAGCTGACCGCTGATTGGCTAGTCAGTTTGGCGATGTGGCCCAAGCTATACCGTTGATTGGCTAGTCAGTTTGGCGATGTGGCCCAAGTTGACCGCTGATTGGCTAGTCAGGTTGGTGATATGGCCCAGGCTGACCGCTGATTGGCTAGTCAGTTTGGCGATACGGCCCAAGCTGACCGCTGATTGGCTAGTCAGTTTGGCGATGTGGCCCAAGCTATACCGTTGATTGGCTAGTCAGTTTGGCGATGTGGCCCAAGTTGACCGCTGATTGGCTAGTCAGGTTGGTGATATGGCCCAGGCTGACCGCTGATTGGCTAGTCAGTTTGGCGATACGGCCCAAGCTGACCGCTGATTGGCTAGTCAGTTTGGCGATGTGGCCAAATCTCACAGCTGATTGCCTAGTCAGTTTATCAGACATGGCCACTGTTTACAGCTAGACGTCTCGACCTGCTAACAATGGAAGAAGCTACTGCCGTCATATATCACTTTGAATTTATTTTTTAAAACTGAATTTTGCATTGCCCCGCTGAAGTACAAGTGGACGCTGTGGGACTCATGTGACCGCAGCTGCAAGAGTTGAAACAAGAGAAGAGATCTGCCGAAGATTTGGGCGCGAAATACGCATTACACATTTCCGCTGTTTTCCTATTAAGACCCAAAGTGACCGATGACATCTTTGCCAGGTGGTACTTCGCCAAGTCAAGGAAGCTATATTAAGAGCGGTCTTAAGCGTCATTCGTTTCAGACCTCCACTTAGGGAACAGTGCAAACAATTCCCAGTCAAGCGTCACCCATGTCATTCCTGCAAACGGAATACTAAACAAATCGTATTCACACATGTCATATTTTGAAAAGTCTGTTAGAAACAGATTCCTATTCAGGCGTCACGCAAAGCAGACATGGAACAATAGACCCCAAATCTTCTTCAAGTGTCACACATATCAGAACCATTGCCAAGGGAACACGATAAACAAAATCCTCTAAGTATCACACATTCAGACTTCCGCATGGGGAACAGTAGCAATAAGTCCTCTTCAAATGCCGCCTGTTCCAAACAACATAGTGACTATTTAAAAAAAAAAATCTATTCAAATGCCACGCTCTTCAAACCTCCGTTTTGGGGAACAGTAGCAACAAGTCCTCTTCAAATGCCACCAATTCCAAACCTCCATGACACCAGTAAAATAAAACATAGAACAAAATCTCTTAATTATTTTAATTATTTGTTTACAATAAATGTTTTTTTTAAAGCATCCTATTCAGGCATTTTTACTATTTCACGAGCTACCGCGAGCTATTTTCTTCTTGTTGTTTTTCACTGTAAAGAAGGGTGTAGTTCCAAAGGTTGCGAAGCCGGGGAGTGGCAGCTGGAACAAGCTCCTATTGCTTATACACTGTTCCTAAAGACGAGGGTCTCCAACATCTTCTGACAACCAAGTCCAACTCCTAGCCTTCTCGTGTGTCCCCAACATCCTCTGACAACCAGGTCCAACTCGAATCGTGTGTCTCCAACACCTTCTGACAACCAAGTCCAACTCATAGCCTTCTCGTGTATCTCTAACATCCTCTGACAACCAACTCCTAGCTTTCTTGTGTGTCTCCAACATCCTCTGACAACCAGGTTCAACTCTTAGCTTTCTCGTGTGTCTCAAACAGCCCCTGACAACCCTGTCCAACTCCTAGCGTTCTCGTGTCTCCAACAGCCCCTGGCAACCAACTCCTAGCCTTATCGTGTGTCTCCAACAGCCTCTGACAATCAGGTCCAACTCCTCTCGTGTGTCTCCAACATCTTCTGACAACCCTGCCCAACTCCTAGCCTTCTCGTGTCTCCAATAGCCCCTGACAACCAACCCATAGCTTTCTCGTGTGTCTCCAACATCCTCTGACAACCCTGTCCAACTCCTAGCCTTCTCGTGTGTCCCCAACATCCTCTGACAACCAGATCCAACTCCTAGCCTTCTCGTGTGTCCCCAACATCCTCTGAGAACCAGATCCAACTCCTAGCCTTCTCGTGTGTCTCCAACAGCCCCTGACAACCAACTCCTAGCCTTCTCGATTGTCCAGCTTTCTCGTGTATCTCCAACTCCTAGCCTTCTCGCGTGTCCCCAACATCCTCTGACAACCATGTCCAACTCCTAGCCCCTTCTCGTGTGTCTCCAACAGCCTCTGACAACCAACTCCCGGCCTTCTCGTATGGCTTAGCTTCTGAACCTGGTGGAACCGTTTGGACCTATAGGAGAAGGGATGAAAGGCATGAAACTGGCGCCTTAAAACCTACGCTTCGGGTGGTTTGTGCTCGTCAGCCTGGGAAGGTCGCCCATCTAGGAGAAGGAAAACTCTGATTTCGAACTTCCTCTGCCTTGCGGCCACACCCACATATAGGAAAAGCTTCGGGAGAAAATCCGGAGTCGGAGTTCCTAAGGCAGTCAGTTGCTATCTACAACCTCGCTCTGGTAACTCTTGCGACAACACTGACGCCAAGCTGTATCGACACTTGCCCTTTCCTTGGTCTACATCAGTGAGGGGGAACCTGCTACATAGACAACAGCTGGTCTTCGACATAACCTTGCCTAAGGACCAGCTACATGGGCAACAGCTAGTCTTCTTTATCACCTTGGTCAGTGTCCTGCTACATGAGTAACATCTGGTCATCTGCATCATCTTGCCCAAGGTCCTGCTACATAGGCAACGGCTGGTCTTCCACGTCGCCTTGCCCAAGGGCCTGCTGCATAGGCAACAGCTGGTATTCTGCATCATCTTGCCCAGGAACCTGCTACATAGGCAACAACTGGTCTTCTGCATCATCTTGCCCAGGAACCTGCTACATAGGCAACAACTGGTCTTCTGCATCAACTTGCCCAGGAACCTGCTACATAGGCAACAACTGGTATTCTGCATCATCTTGCCCAGGAACCTGCTACATAGGCAACAACTGGTCTTCTGCATCATCTTGCCCAGGAACCTGCTACATAGGCAACAACTGGTCTTCTGCATCAACTTGCCCAGGAACCTGCTACATAGGCAACAACTGGTATTCTGCATCATCTTGCCCAGGAACCTGCTACATAGGCAACAACTGGTCTAATGCATCAACTTGCCCAGGAACCTGCTACATAGGCAATAACTGGTCTTCTGCATCATCTTGCCCAGGAACCTGCTACATAGGCAACAATGGTCTTCTGCATCAGCTTGCCCAGGAACCTGCTACATAGGCAATAACTGGTCTTCTGCATCATCTTGCCCAGGAACCTGCTACATAGGCAACAATGGTCTTCTGCATCAGCTTGCCCAGGAACCTGCTACATAGGCAACAATGGTCTTCTGCATCAGCTTGCCCAAGGACCTACATAGGCGACAGCTTGTCTTCCGCATCTTGCTCAGGCCTGCGCCTGAACAAAAAGGAAGGGCGGTTGTGGTGGAAGCTACCACCCACAAAGAAGCGTCATGACTACAAAACATTCTCCATCAACATTGTCGTTACGCGTCCTCGGAGTCTTTGTCGCGGAAAAGCAGCTCGCGCTCCTCCACAGTGGCGAGGTGACCTTTCACTGGAGCGGAACAGACTGTCTGCCCAACACAAAGATACAACTTTATTGCCAAGTGTCAATGTTATTGCACAGGAATGTTTTGTGATGCCAAAAGTACACATTCGCATTCACGCCTGTCATAAAACGACATGCTACAACAACAACAACAACAACAACAAGAGCAACAGCAACAGCAAACATTCTGGTAAAAGGTTATTGTGAAAAATAGATCCGTCTGTCACCATCATAAAACGACGGTTTTGCTCACACATAGCAGGAAAACAGTTGATTCGTCCACCATCACCAGTGGACATTGGATTCATCCACCTTCAATTTAATTTGTAAAACCACCACCACCACCACCACCACCATAAACAACAACAACAACAACAGTAGACTGGTACATCTTCAGCGAACAATATTAATAAGCACATCATTTCTTCAGTAACCAACAGCGGATCCGTGCGCATTATATTTCTTAATACAGATCAGAGGGGTTTTCCATATTGGGCGGAGAACGGTAAACCCCCGCGCCATGCACGCCCTGGGGCCCCTGGGCTGTCTCGATGTGGTGATGCAGGCGGCTTCTTTCCGCCTCCTCCTCCTCCTTCATTGTGGTGCTGGTCTTCTGCTTGGCAGGCTTTTCCTCCGCCGTCTTTTCCTCCGCCGTCTTTTCCTCCGCCGTCGTTTTCTCTGGCGTCGCGGGGAGCGTGGGGGAGTGGGCGCTGGCCGGTTTGGCCCACTCCTGCTTGCGTGACGTCGTCGCCAGGTGTCCGGCCTTCCCTCCTGGTTTTTCCGACGGCTCGGCCGAGCACACGGGGGTGAGCCCTGTGTCCCGGTAGTCCTCCATGCTGAAGTTGTGCAGGTTGATGGTGGAGGGGTTACGCTTCCTCACGCCTACGTCGATGGGCCCGTCGTCCATATCCACCTTGCCCTCCAGCCAGTAGGTCTTCATTAGACCCTTGCCCTGCAGCACGGAGGGGGGCGGGGGGGGTGTTATTATTATTATTATTATTATTATTATTATTAATTATGATGATTATTATTATTATTGTAGGATCGGGAATTCCCTGACCGGACAGGCACGTGTATTCCCTCTGAGGTTTAAACAGGCTAACAGCTTCAACAGCCACCTAGCCCTCCAACAATAGCTCTTCATTAGACCCTTGCCCTGCTGCACGCGGAGGAAGGGGGTGGGGTATGATTATTATTATTGTTTTAGAATCGTGTACTCTCTGTGTGATTTAAGCAGGCTAACAGTTTCAACATCCACCTTGCCCTCCAGCCAATAGGTCTTCATTAGACACCTGCCCTGCATCACGTGGGGTGTGTGTGTCGGGGGGGGGGGGGGGGGGGGACGGTGGTTATTATTATTTTAGAATCGGGAATTCCCTCAAGGTACTGGCACGTGTATTCCCTCTGAGGCTGAAACACGCTAACAGCTTCAATATCCACCTTGGCCTCCAGCCAACCTCTAGCAAATACCATGTTCCCTTTCCCGTCGAGAACACACACACACACACCACACACCACGCATGCTCTCTCTCTCTCTCTCTCTCTCTCTCTCTCTCTCTCTCTCTGAGAACCGGTCAAGCAATATAACAGTCGGTACGTCTGACCGACTGCTGATTTTGTTTCCGGTATATCCTGATCTTAACCGGTAGAATACTGGAAAATACTGGTTAACGCGAACCTTGCATTCCTATAGTATCACTGACCTTGACTTCAATTTCCCCCCTCTCAGTGATAGCGTAGCGGCTGGTGTCCTCGATGCACGTGTAGGTGTAATGACTCATCTGAATCTTCAACGCTGAAAACAGAATACAGAATACGGAATCTTTATTGTCTGTGAATAACACAGACATTTGCCTTGCGACTGCATAAAAGGTACCAGTAAAATAACACCCAGTATAATACATGAACATACGGACACATAAAACACAGAGCGCTTTATAGTTAGAGTCTGGAGGGCACACACACACATATCCGAAGCAGTCAACCCTATCAGTTACACGCGTCAACACATTCACTCACAGGTCAAGCATTTCCAACAAATAAGAGAAGTACAACTCATCAAATTCAACCCAAACAGACAAAATACCTACACAGTGGACAGTTGAAGATTGGACACGGAAATTGCATCATGCAGTCACCAGCTATAATTATCCGTTTATACAACGATACTGTTATTTCTTTATGGCTAAGATTGCACACACAAAATATTTCGGGGGTGGGTGGGGGGGGGGGGGGGGGGGGGGGGGGCATATGCCCAAATCCGTTACGGACAAAGTCGTGAAAGCTAAGATTGTATGTAAAATGGAACAAACTGTGAGCATTTAACTGAAAGTACGGGTGGCTTTGCATCACGATGTACGGGGAAGGTTTTGATTAACATTCGAAATAGGCAATTCAAAGACTGCACGCACACATTTAGAAGAAGACCAAAGAGAGAGAGAGAGAGAGAGAATGGGTGGGGAAGAGGGGCGGGGGGTGGAGGGGGGGGGAGGGGCTGAAGACGAGTTTGTCAGTAAACCAAGACTTTAACGTCTTTTCACCGGCTTATTACCTAAGGACGAATAGGCAGAAGACGTGCGTGTGTGCGTGCGTGCGTGTGTGCGTGCGTGCGTGTGTGTGTGTGTGACGTAGGTCTTGCCTGTTTAGCTTCTTGTGATTTGAACCGCTTTGTTATCGTCGTTTTTCGCTTAAGCTTTCTCACCGTGATGAAGTTTGCATTTGAATTTTCAGCTCTGTTGTTATTGTAGAAGTTCGCGCGTGATAAATATTTCATTATTATCATTAGGCTATAATCATTAGTAGTGCGAAGAAAGACCAGAAAGAGGTTTGCTTGCTGATCTGGTTTAAAGCAGCACAATCGCATAACTGCACTTGTGTGTCATAAACGAACAATTCTGAAGCAATCG
>JABMCL010000899.1:450000-452500 GCA_018857735.1 Alviniconcha marisindica
ATGAAAAACAACATCAATACGTGATAACACACTAAAAACACTCACACATACAATGAAAAACAACATCCATATGGGATAACGCATTAAAAACACACATACAACGAAAAACAACATCCATATGCGATAACACATTAAAACCACACACACATACAATGATACACAACATGCATATGGAATTACACATTAAAAACATTTATTATTATTATTATGACACGTTAAAAACACACATTCAAAGAAACACAACAGCCACAAGGGATAACACATTAAAAACACACATACAATGAAAAACAACATCCATATGGAATAACACATTAAAACCACTCACACATACAATCAAACTCAACATCCATATGGTATAACACATTAAAAACACTCACACACACAATGAAAAACCGCATCAATATGGAATTACACATTATAACCACTCACAAATACAATAAAACATCCATATGGAATTACACATTATAACCACTCACAAATACAATCAAACTCAACATCCATTTGGGATAACACATTAAAAACGCTCACACATACAATAAACAACACCCGTATGTGATCACACATTAAAAATAGTCACGTATACAACAACAAAATTATTTTAAAACACATCCATATTGGATTACACATTAAATAAACTCACATAGACTATGAAGAACATCCATACATATGATATAACACATCAATAACACTCACACATACACGCGGGCGTGCGTGCACATACACACACGGTGGTGGGGAGGTTTCTGAGACAGACAGAGACACAGACAGACAGAGACAGAGAAGAGGGATGAGCTAAAAGAATAAGTCATGATTACAGAAAAAAGGACAAGTGCGGGATATAATTTCAACAGCTGAAATGTGAGAAGATGTGAGAAAATGTAGTTTTGAGGTTGCTTTAGAAAGAAGAAAGGGTTGCAGTGTCCGAGCAGGGTGCCCATAGGGTACGAGCAGATTAAATACATTCACAGGGACACCCAGTTAACCTACCCGAACACTGCCTTTAGCACAGCAGCCTACACTCCCAGAGACTACGAGCAGACTAAATACATTCACAGGGACACCCGGTTAACCTACCCGAACACTGCCTTTAGCACAGCAGCCTACACTCCCAGAGACTACGAGCAGACTAAATACATTCACAGGGACACCCGGTTAACCTACCCGAACACTGCCTTTAGCACAGCAGCCTACACTCCCAGAGACTACGAGCAGACTAAATACATTCACAGGGACACCCGGTTAACCTACCCGAACACTGCCTTTAGCACAGCAGCCTACACTCCCAGAGACTACGAGCAGACTAAATACATTCACAGGGACACCCGGTTAACCTACCCGAACACTGCCTTTAGCACAGCAGCCTACACTCCCAGAGACTACGAGCAGACTAAATACATTCACAGGGACACCCGGTTAACCTACCCGAGCACTGCCTTTAGCACAGCGGCCTACTCTCCCAGAGACTACGAGCAGACTAAATACATTCACAGGGACACCCGGTTAACCTACCCGAACACTGCCTTTAGCACAGCAGCCTACACTCCCAGAGACTACGAGCAGACTAAATACATTCACAGGGACACCCGGTTAACCTACCCGAACACTGCCTTTAGCACAGCAGCCTACACTCCCAGAGACTACGAGCAGACTAAATACATTCACAGGGACACCCGGTTAACCTACCCGAACACTGCCTTTAGCACAGATCCTACACTCCCAGAGACTACGAGCAGACTAAATACATTCACAGGGACACCCGGTTAACCTACCCGAACACTGCCTTTAGCACAGCAGCCTACACTCCCAGAGACTACGAGCAGACTAAATACATTCACAGGGACACCCGGTTAACCTACCCGAACACTGCCTTTAGCACAGCAGCCTACACTCCCAGAGACTACGAGCAGACTAAATACATTCACAGGGACACCCGGTTAACCTACCCGAACACTGCCTTTAGCACAGCAGCCTACACTCCCAGAGACTACGAGCAGACTAAATACATTCACAGGGACACCCGGTTAACCTACCCGAACACTGCCTTTAGCACAGTACTCCTACACTCCCAGAGACTACGAGCAGACTAAATACATTCACAGGGACACCCGGTTAACCTACCCGAACACTGCCTTTGGCACAGTACTCCCACAGAACGCAGGCATTAGGGGGGTCCACACAGGCGCCGTAGAACAAGGCCAAGTTGCCGTGGCGTAGCGTGTTCAGCTGCAAGGAAGAGACTCAACATAGTGCTGGATATGTAAAATGGGTGAAATAGTCCAACTGCAAGAGAAAGACTCAACATAGTGCTGAATATGTAAAATGGATGAAATAGTCCAACTGCAAGAGAAAGACTCAACATAGTGCTGGATATGTAAAGTGGGTGAAATAGTCCAACTGCAAGAAGAGACTAAAAAACAACAACTGCTGAATATGTAAAATGAGTGAAATAGTCCAACTGCAAGAAAGCGACTCAACACAGTGCTGAACGTGTAAAATGAGT
>JABMCL010000899.1:460000-465000 GCA_018857735.1 Alviniconcha marisindica
GTGTTCAATTTACGCTGAAGACACTGCCAGTGAACAGTATAACTGTGTTTAATTTACGATGAAGACACTGCCACTGTAAAGTATAACTGTGTAGGCACTGCCACTGAAAAGTATAACTGTGTTCAATTTACGGTGAAGAGACTGACACTGAAAAGTATAACTGTGTTCAATTTACGGTGAAAACACTGCCACTGAAAAGTATAACTGTGTTCAATTTACGATGAAGACACTGCAGTCTAACTGTGTTCAGCTTAAGGCCAAAACACCGCCACTGAACAGTATAACTGTGTTTAATTTACGGTGAAGACAATGCCACTGAACAGTATAACTGTGTTTAATTTACGGTGAAGACAATGCCACTGAACAGTATAACTGTGTTCAGCTTACGGTGAAAACGCTGCCCTTCAGCACTATAACTGCTAAACGAGTGGTGAAAGACCCCACAGAGTTCAACATTCGGCGATGACGCTGCCACTGAACAGTGTAACTGTGCTCAACTTCCAGTGAAGATACAGCCACCGTGCAGAACATATACCCGTATTCAACTTACGGTGAAGATACAGCCCTTCTGCAGAACATACATCCTATTCAACTCACGGTGAAGATACAGCCACAAGGCAGAACATACACCCGTATTCAACTCACGGTGAAGATACAGCCACAAGGCAGAACATACACCCGTATTCAACTCACGGTGAAGATACAGCCACAAGGCAGAACATACACCCGTATTCAACTCACGGTGAAGATACAGCCACTAGACAGAACATACACCCGCATTCAACTCACGGTGAAGATACAGCCACAAGGCAGAACATACACCCGTATTCAACTCACGGTGAAAATACAGCCACTAGGCAGAACAGACACCCGTATTAAACTTATAGTGAAGACACAGCCACTAGGCAGAACATACCTGGCTTCAACTTGCGTGGAGATACAGCCAGTAGACAGAACATACACCAAGGTTAAACTTACAAGGATACAAGGATATTTATTCGCCATTGACGTTAAAATGTAGACAGGATTTTGTCTTGACGACATTCCATTAATACAGTGCATTTAAAAAATAAAATAAAAAAAAAAAAAAAAAAACATTACAATTACAGCCACGGGGACATAGCCACTACACACAACATACTCCTGGGTTCAACTTACGACGTAGATACTACCGTTGAGGCTGACGTCATACTTGATCTGCGTCACCACGCGGAAGGTAAGGTCCGGCCCCATGTCCCAAAGGAGGAAATAGGGAAGACGGTCCGCGTTGGCGTTCATCTGGACGTCGCCTGTCATCCCTGTGGTACCAGACGTCGCTTTCATCCTCAGGTATTGAGGTTGGGGGGGGGGGGGGGGGGACAAAGTCCGATGTACATACAACAACAACAGCAGCAACAGCAGCAGCGGCAGCAGCAGCAGGAGCAATAAAATGCAAAACTAAAAATTTTCGTATCATTCACTGACTATGCGGCACGTAAAATTGTAAGACGTGTATCCAAGGGCGTGGAAAAGGAGGCGGAATAAATGTAATGTAATTAACATGTCTGATGCTTTCACTGAGTTGGAATACGGTGATGGCCCCTCTCTCTCTCTCTCTCTCTCTCTCTCTCTCTCTCTCTCTCTCTCTCTCTGTCTCTCTCTCTCTCTCTCTCTCTCTCTCTCTTCTCTCTCTCTCTCTCTCTCTCTCTCTCTCTCTCTCTACTCTCTCTCTCTCTCGGCCTCTCTCTCTCTCTCTCTCATTTTGTCCATTTCACAAAGAGAGAGAGAGAGAGAGAGAGAGAGAGAGAGAGAGAGAGAGAGAGAGAGAGAGAGAGAGAGAGAGAAAGAGAGAGAGAGAGAGAGATTTCACCGACTGCCTAATGTGTGTGAACAGTCATGACGCAGGCTTTTAAAAATGTAACTTATCAATCAGTTCATGTCTATGTCGTGAAATTAAGAAAGGTTTGATTTATGACGAAGGTAATAATAATAATAACCTACGTTTGTTTATTATGCGCCTTTCTAGCGGGGGCCCATAGCGCTTTACAATTATTAACAATATCTCCAATTACAAAATACACCAGTGCCACAGACGCATTGAGTCAAGCAGATATAACAGTCTCATCAAACACACACACACACACACACACACACACACACCACACACACACACACACACACAACACACACACACACAACACACACACCACACACACACACACCAAAACACACACACACACACCACACACCACACACACACCAAAACCACACCACACACACACACACACACACTCACACACACACACACACCACACACACACACACACACACACACACACACACACACACAACCCACACACACACACACACACACACACACACCACACACAACACACACACACACACACACACACCACACACACACACCACAACACACACACAACACACACACCACAACACACACACACAACACACACACACACACACACACACACACACACACACACAACAAAAACCCCACACCCCACACACAACACACACACACACACACACACACCACACCACCACACACAACACAAAACACCACACACCCCAAAACACCACACAAAACAACACACACACACAAAACACAAAACCACACACACACACACCCACACACCCACAAACACACACACCACACACACACACACAACCACACACACCAAAACACAACACACAACACACACCACACACACACACCACACCCCCACACACCACACAACACCACACACACACCAACACCACCACCACACAAAAACACACACACACACACACACCACACAACCACACACCACACACACACCCCACATACCCCACAACACCCCCAAACACACACCCCAAACACCCCACAACCCCACACACACACACAACACACCACACAACACACACACACACACACACACACCACACCACACACAACACCAACACACAACACACACACACACACACACACACACACACACACACACACACACACACACAACACACACACCAACACACACCACACACACCACACAACAACAACACACCACACCACACACACACACCCCACACACACACCACACACACACACAACCACCACACCACACCACACCACACAAGCACCACACGACCCCACACACACCCCAACCACACACCCACACACACACCACACCACACAAAAACCCCACCCCACAACACGCACGCACGCACGCACGCACGCACGCACGCACACACACACGCACGCACGACACACACACACACACACACACACACACACACACGAACCAAATATAGCCCAGCTCAGAACGTTTTCCACAGACATTCGACTAGCTGCGTAGGCTATGTTTGCAGTAGGCTATAAAGCACTTCATCAGGGAGTAGTTTTTTTGCTTTTTGTTTTGTTTTCTCCTTGTTAAAATCTCACCGTTAAATCTGAACCGGGACACGGCCTTGAAGATGTTTTCGCCTGTCGTGGTGACGTTTCTGCTGACGGTGTGGTTGTAGGCCAGGCAAAACAGGTAGAAGGCGTCATGCAAGAAGCGGGAATAACGATCAGGCTGTAAAAATGACGTCATAATTATTATGACGTAGTAAAGTTGCAGGCCTTTCATTTGGAACATTTAGGCTGAAAGCATCATTCAGAGTAACAGCTGACGTCACTAAAACAATTTAAAAAATCTAGAGTAAACAAAAATAATAGTAACACCGCCTTGTGTTCAACATTTTCGGTTTTCTTGAAACCTTTTTGAATGAGCTTTCACTGCAGAATGCTGGGAGTCACATATACACACGTAAACACATGCGTAATTTGTATGTCATCCGTAAAAGACACACGAGAATAACAAGATGCAAGATAGCAGAATTCTGAGTCACAAATACTTACGTAAACACACACACACACACACACACACACACACACACACACACACACACACACACACACACACACACACACACACACACACACACACACACACACACACACACACACACACACACACACACACACACACACACACACACACACTCACACTCACTCACTCACTCACTCACTCACACGAACAGTAAATACTAGTGGAAGGGACAATTACGAACTACAATGAACGAATCAGGAATAACGGTCAAAGTGTCCAAGTGACATAACAATGATCTTACCTCAGTTCAGTCGTAGTCAGGCACAAAGAGAAGAAGGCGGAAACGGAAATAAAGGTCAAACAGGCAGTGACGTCACAATTACCTTACCTCAGTTAAGTCGTAGTCAGGCAGAAAGGGAAGAAGACGGAAACGGAAATAAAGATCAAACTGTCGGTGACGTCACAATGACTATACCTTAAGTTGTAGTCAGGCAGAAAGAGAAGAAGGTGAAAACGGAAAGAAAGGTCAAACTGTCAAAATGTCGTCACAGTTACAATGACTCCGTACAGTCAAGTAAGCAGACCGGAAGAAGACGGAAACGGAAATAAAAGAACTTCTTCTTTCTTTCTTTTTTTAAGTCTTTTCACTTAAGTGATATTAGACTGATCTTACCGTTACCAAGATATCAAACTAAGCTATTTCAACCAGTTACACCACAAAACAAAACAAAACAACAACAACAACAACAAATAATAATAATAAAAGAAGAACGTGGTACAGAGAAGGCGGTGACTAACAACGACTGTCAATCACATTCTCGTCTGTTTATTCAATCATCGGTCCGTGCATCCCCTGCCCATCAACAAACCAGCCACAGCATCCCCTGCCCATCAACAAACCAGCCACTGCATCCCCTGCCCATCAACAAACCAGCCACAGCATCCCCTGCCCATCAACAAACCAGCCACAGCATCCTCTGCCCATCAACAAACCAGCCACAGCATCCCCTGCCCATCAACAAACCAGCCACAGCATCCCCTGCCCATCAACAAACCAGCCACAGCATCCCTGCCCATCAACAAACCAGCCACAGCATCCTCTGCCCATCAACAAACCAGCCACAGCATCCTCTGCCCATCAACAAA
>JABMCL010000899.1:482500-485000 GCA_018857735.1 Alviniconcha marisindica
TTCACCCCTTGTCCACGTCCTTAATAGACAGGCCATCTCGCCTCTGTAATAGACAGGCCATCTCGCCTCTGTGGACGTTAAGCAAAATTATTCCCGCCCGACTCACAGTCTGGCGCCGCTGAACAGTCTAGCCCACGCAGTCTTGTCAGAGTCGGGCGTTGCTGAACAGTCTTGTCAGAGTCGGGCGTTGCTGAACAGTCTTGTCAGAGTCGGGCGTTCTGAACAGTCTTGTCAGAGTCGGGCGTTGCTGAACAGTCTTGCCCACGCAGTCTTGTCAGAGTCGGGCGTTGCTGAACAGTCTTGTCAGAGTCGGGCGTTGCTGAACAGTCTAGCCCACGCAGTCTTGTCAGAGTCGGGCGTTGCTGAACAGTCTTGTCAGAGTCGGGCGTTGCTGAACAGTCTTGTCAGAGTCGGGCGTTGCTGAACAGTCTTAGCCCACGCAGTCTTGTCAGAGTCGGGCGTTGCTGAACAGTCTTGTCCACGCAGTCTTGTCAGAGTCGGGCGTTGCTGAACAGTCTTGTCCACGCAGTCTTGTCAGAGTCGGGCGTTGCTGAACAGTCTTGTCAGAGTCGGGCGTTGCTGAACAGTCTTGTCAGAGTCGGGCGTTGCTGAACAGTCTAGCCCACGCAGTCTTGTCAGAGTCGGGCGTTGCTGAACAGTCTAGCCCACGCAGTCTTGTCAGAGTCGGGCGTTGCTGAACAGTCTAGCCCACGCAGTCTTGTCAGAGTCGGGCGTTGCTGAACAGTCTAGCCCACGCAGTCTTGTCAGAGTCGGGCGTTGCTGAACAGTCTAGCCCACGCAGTCTTGTCAGAGTCGGGCGTTGCTGAACAGTCTAGCCCACGCAGTCTTGTCAGAGTCGGGCGTTGCTGAACAGTCTAGCCCACGCAGTCTTGTCAGAGTCGGGCGTTGCTGAACAGTCTAGCCCACGCAGTCTTGTCAGAGTCGGGCGTTGCTGAACAGTCTTGTCAGAGTCGGGCGTTGCTGAACAGTCTTGTCAGAGTCGGGCGTTGCTGAACAGTCTAGCCCACGCAGTCTTGTCAGAGTCGGGCGTTGCTGAACAGTCTAGTCCACGCAGTCTTGTCAGAGTCGGGCGTTGCTGAACAGTCTTGTCAGAGTCGGGCGTTGCTGAACAGTCTTGTCCACGCAGTCTTGTCAGAGTCGGGCGTTGCTGAACAGTCTTGTCAGAGTCGGGCGTTGCTGAACAGTCTTGTCAGAGTCGGGCGTTGCTGAACAGTCTTGTCATGAGTACGGGCGTTGCTGAACAGTCTTGTCAGAGTCGGGCGTTGCTGAACTATGTCATCAAGCTGCAGAACAGTCTTGTCAGTATCAAACTATGCATACAATGAAAAATGATACTATCAACAAGGAGGTAATAACCCTTACGAGCTCAGGAGCGTGTGAAACGAGGTGGTGTCCGATAGAGAAAGGGTGCAATGGGAGTGGTGGGGTGGTGTGTGTGTGTGTGTGTGTGTGTGTGTGTGTGTGTGTGTGTGTGTGTGTGTGTGTGTGTGTGTGTGTGTGTGTGTGTGTGTGTGTGTGGTGCGTGCGTATGCGTGTGTGTCTGTGGTGCTCTATGTGTGTTGTTATGCATTTGTACCTGAGCGGCATTTAGTCCGTCGCATTTCCGTTTACTGAATAGTCGCTGCTTTGCTGTAAAATGTATTCAACGTTTTATGTAAATGACGAGCCAGAAGGGAAATGTCTCTACACCGAAACAGTAAAGTTGTATTGTATTGTAAGGTTGTACTGTATTCTAACTCCGATTCATTGTGTGTGTGTGTGTGTGTGTTTGAGTGTCAGTGAGTGTGTGTATGTGTGTGAGAATGTGTATGTGTGTGAGTGTGCGTAGTATGTGTGTGCATGTGCGTGTACGTGCGTGTGGTTGTGTGTGTGTGTGTGTGTGTGTGTGTGTGTGTGTGTGTGTGTGTGTGTGTGTGTGTGTGTGTGTGTGTGTGTGTGTGTGTGTGTGTGTGTGTGTGTGTGTGTGTGTGTGTGTGTGTGTTTGTGATGGGGAGTTAGGGGGGGACAACTCAGAAGCCGAGATCAACTCTTTGTGAACAGTTTGTTCGGTCTTACACTGTTACAGTTCGTGTTTTTTATTCATCGAGTTTTAGTGACCTGGTATTTTAGGAATCGTTGTGTGAACTGTGTTTTTACCCACGTTCAGTTGTAAAAATAACCCCCCGAGGAAGGCAGTCGCCGAAAATCTGGGAAACTCGATGCCAACATGTTGTTTGTCTTTAAATTTGTCAGAGACAGACAGACAGACAGACAGGCAGACAGACAGACAGAGAGAGAGAGAGTATAATAAAAGTCGAAGCATGTCTTGGTTTGAAAATTAAGTTAGTTTTATAACACACACACACACACACACACACACACGCACGCACGCACGCACGCACGCACGCACGCACGCACGCACGCACGCACGCACGCACGCACGCACGCACGCACGCACACGAGGACGCACAGAAGGTATGTAACAAATCTATTATATATA
>JABMCL010000899.1:487500-492500 GCA_018857735.1 Alviniconcha marisindica
TCCCTACCCACAACCACATCAAAGATCCATCCCTACCCCTGCCACATCAAAGATCAATCCCTACCCACAACCACATCAAAGATCCATCCCTACCCACAGCCACATCAAAGATCAGTCCCTACCCACAGCCACATCAATTATCCGCCCCCACCCCTGCCCCCCCCATCAAAGATCATCCCTACCCACAGCCACATCAAAGACCCAATCCCTACCCCTGCCACATCAAAATCATCCTACCCACAGCCACATCAAAATCCATCCCTACCCCGCCACATCAAAGATCATCCCTACCCCGCCACATCAAAATCCATCCCTACCCACAGCCACATCAAAGATCCATCCCTACCCACAGCCACATCAAAATCCATCCCTACCCACGCCACATCAAAGATCCATCCCTACCCACAGCCACATCAAAGATCCATCCCTACCCCATGCCACATCAAACATCCATCCCTACCCCGCCACATCAAACATCATCCCTACCCACAGCCACATCAAACATCCATCCCTACCCACAGCCACATCAAACATCCATCCCTACCCACAGCCACATCAAACATCCATCCCTACCCACAGCCACATCAAAATCCATCCCTACCCACAGCCACATCAAACATCCATCCCTACCCCTGCCACATCAAAATTCCATCCCATACCCACGCCACATCAAACATAACCTACCCACAGCCACATCCAAAATCCATTCCTACATGCCACATCAAACATCCATCCCTACCCACAGAACATCAAACATCCATCTACCCACGCCACATCCAAACATCCATCCCTACCCGGCCAATCAAACATCATCCTACCACGCCACATCAAACATCCATCCCTACCCACAGCCACATCAAACATCATCCCTACCAGCCACATCAAAATCCATCCACCCAAGCCCATAAACATCCATCTACCCGCCACATCAAACATTATCCCTACCCACAGCCAATCAAACATCCATTACCCGCCACATCAAACATCCATCCCTACCCACAGCCACATCAAACATCCCCCTACCCACAGCCACATCAAACATCCATCCCTACCCACAGCCACATCAAACATCATCCCTACCCCGACACAAATCCACCCTGCACACTCATCCACACACCCCAGATGTCGACACAATCTATGTGTATCAGAAGAAGAAATCTAATAAAGATGGCAATTGATGGGGGGGGGGGGGGGGGGAGGGAGGGGGGGGGGGGGGTCCTAGAACGGAGGGGAGGAGGGGGGGGGGGGAACCAGAAGACCCACGTGAACTTTTTCTCGTGAATTCTACGGCGGTATTAATGTTAAGGGAAAAAATTATTCGATATAATTATAGAGGCCTCGCCTGGTTCCTTGTGATTTAGAGCTTTTCTCCGCCAGGATGGTAGAAGAGTCAACAGTTCTGTAAATCTCCGTGTCTTTGAAACGACTTCGCGCCTCTAACGATGCCGCGTCTCTTCAAATTGGATTTCCTGCAGACCGATTTATCGCCCACCTTGATACGCATTAAAACCCATAAACTCAGAAATGGAGAACCCCAAACGGGTTTTCTTTGATTATTACAATTTTTATGACACATTTTGGCCAAGAAAGTTTCGCCGCTATTACTGTGACTGCATGCGAAATGTGGCCTACCTCCTAATCTGAGTCTATGTCTATGGTAGGGTGCAACAGCGTGTTCGTTAGCTTGTGCCAGCGAGATCTCTTCGACTAAGCGTGTGTGTGTCGGGATGGGGGGGTTGGGTGGGGGGGGGGGGGGGGGGGGGGGGGGGCGGAGGGGGGAGGGGCGTGCGTCGTGTGCGTGCGGCGCGTGTGGTGGTGTGTGTGTGTGTGGTGTGTGTGTGTGTGTGTGTGTGTGTGTGTGTGTGTGTGTGTGTGCGTGCCTGTCTGTCTGTCTGTCTGTCTGTCTGTGTAACAGCTAGAGAGCAAGGAGTCTCCGGAGTGGATCGATCAGGCCACCCCAATTACCCCTGAATTTATCGAGCGTCTAGTCATAAACGGGTAGGTCGTGTGATATACTCCCCTCCTTCCCCCTCCCTCCCTCCCTCCCCTCCTCTCCGTCTGTCTGTCTGTCTACTGTCTGTCTGTCTGTCTGTCCTGTCTGTTCTGTCTGTCCTGTCTGTCTGTCTGTCTGTCTCTCTCTCTCTCTCTCTCTCTCTCCTCTCTGCTCTCTCTCTCTCTCTCTCTCTCTCTCTCTCTCTCTCTCTCAACCACACCCCACACACATCACCACACACAACACACACACACACACACACACACACACACACACACAACCCCACACCGCGCTCTGCGCATCGTCTGCGCACTTCTGTCTCTCTGTCTCGCTCTGTCTCTGACTCTCTCTGTCTCGTCTCGTCTCGTCTGTCTTCTGCTGTCTCTGTCTCTGTCTGTCTGTCTTTGTGTCTGCCCTGTCTTCTGTCTGTCTGTCTGTCTTCTTGTCTCTCTCTCTCTTCTCTCTCTCTCTCGTGTCTCATCACAAACTACCTAGCACATCACATGCTCCTCTCTCATCTGTATATTGTCATCTAACTGCTCTTCTCTCCTCCCCCTCTTGCTCTCACCCGTCCTCTCTCTCTCCTCTCACTCCACAGTACTCTCTTCACTCTCTTTTATCTCCCCTCCTCTCTTTCACACTCACACAACCACACCACACACACACAAACACACACACACACACACCACACCCCCCAACCAAAAACACCTCAACCCACACACACACACAAAAACCACCCCCACACACACCCACACTGACTACTCTCACACGTATGTTGTAAACAAAGTGTTTTTTATCCCCCCGACCCCCGTTTAGGGCTCTCATGGTCGGGGCCCCTACCCTGACTCACTCTCACACAGTATGTTGTCAACTAAGCGTGCTTTTATGTCCCCCGACACCCTGTTTACGACTCTAACACCCTGGTCACGCGACCTACCCGTTCATAACAAAGAACGTTCGATCAGTTCTATAGTAATCGGGGTGGCCTGATCGATTTTCTCTGGAGTTTCTTCGATCGATCGCTGGCTCGCTCTCACACACACACACACACACACACACACACACACATTCTCCTCTCTCTCTCTCTCTCTCTCTCTCTCTCTCTCTCTCTCTCTCTCTCTCTCTCTCTCTCTCTCTCTCTCTCTCTAGCTCCTCTCTCTCTCCTCTCTCTCTCCTCTCATCTCTCTCTCTACTCTCTCTACTCTCTCTCTCACATTCACCTCACTACACACACACACACACACACCCCACACACACTCACTCTCTCTCACACACACACACACACACACACACACACACACACACACACACACACACACACACACACACACACACACACACACACACACACACACACACACACACACACACACACACACACACACACACACACACACACACACACTTCACACACACACACACATTCACCACCACCACCACCCACCACTCTCCCGACACACACTCACTCATTCACTCACACACCCCTGCCCCTACAAGGACTCAATGCTGGGCTGTTTACCGGTCGACGTAAACGCACTGTTTAACGCGACGACACGGTCCCACAGAATACGCGACAACTTCGATCTTTCCCCTGACATGCTGAGACAGAACCAAAACGCCAGGACCTGTGCCACATTTTGTTCCGACTTCTGTCGTTCCTGATCGGTTTTCCTTTCCTTATTCTACTGGGAATTACAGGCTGCTTTGGAGGTGATTATAGAGTACTTCTGGTAATAATTATTTTAAAAGCAGGCCTTAATTCTGCCCCTCGAGTGTTTTGTTCGTGGTGTGGAGGTAAGTATAGGCTGTTCTTGCATTTATCGGTGCTTTTGCTGGTGTTGTAAGCGGTTTGGAGATAATGAACTGTCCTAGATATTGTAATACAGGTATTGCCAGACGTAAATTCAGATCTCGTTTGCGGTTGGGTGGTGTAAGTGTCTTTGCTTTCGAGGTACGTTCAGGTGGGTTCCTATTGTGTACAGTTTTGGAGGTAGGTCCGTAGTGTAAGGCCTTATCATGGTGCTTGTTGACAATACTGTCTGGAAAGCATAATTATGGCCTACAGGCCTTTTCGAGAGTAGGTGACAACTTTTGATCAAAATAGTCTGATCTGGACTGTTCGTCGAATGTAGAAATCGTGACGACAAATTTGTAAATGCCTAACGATTCTGTGAACACGTTGACCTAACATTTCACTTTTCATTTCAACCGAATGGAAAAGTACTTGACTTGATTTCGCACACAGGTGCTCTCTGTGTCTGTCTGTCTGTCTGTCTGTCTGTCTGTCTCTCTGTCTCTGTCTCTGTCTCTGTCTCTGTCTCTGTCTCTGTCTCTCTCTCTCTCTCTCTCTCTCTCTCTCTCTCTCTCTCTCTCTCTCTCTCTCTCTCTCTCTCTCTCTCTCTCCACACACACACACACACACACACACACACACACACACACACACACACACACACACACACATCTTAATCAACACACCTGATTGACGGGCGGGGAGTTTTAGACTAATAACCTATCTGTTTGTCTTTCTCCCTATCTATCTGTCTATCTGTCTGCCTGTCGGTCTTGTCTGTAGGTTTTTGTATCTATCTAATGTGAAAAGCCCGTCAGTCTGTGTTCCTGTAACTATCAAATATGCCTTTCTGTCGGTCAGTCGGTCTGTCTGTCTGTCTGTCTGTCTGTCCACGTGACCGCCTGGTGCTAAATACGTAATACGTTTTGACCAGGCACTTCAGCTGTTGTCACCCGAGAAAACAAAATGTCTGTGTCTCGCAGAGAGGTCCGGGAAGGCTGACATATTTCGTGAAGGCTCTTAAGTCTGTCGAAGTGCTTGATCTATGTCTTCATCGGCTTATGAGTAGCCTACGCGTTGGCTGTTAAGCAAAAACTATAAATACACACCTTATATGCCAGCTACAGTTATATACCTGTTTGCCTGACAAGCCATGTGTGTCGGAGACTTCGCGGTGGCGTGCGAGAAAATGTACTACCACACGTACATTACTTC
>JABMCL010000899.1:500000-515000 GCA_018857735.1 Alviniconcha marisindica
TCTCTCTCTCTCTCTCTCTCTCTCTCTCTCTCTCTCCTCTCTCTCCTCTCTCTCTTTTTGTTCATATCTGTGGGAAAATTAGTATAAATAAATTATATGTTGTTTTTTTTGTTGTTTTTGGTTTAAAATCACCTCGATGTGAACAGACATAAAATAAAAATGATTGATTGATTTTCTCTCTCTTCCTCTCTCTCCTCTCTCCCCTCTCTCTCTCCCTCTCACTCTCTCTCTCTCTCTCTCTCTCTCTCTTTTCTCTCTCTCTCTCCCCTCTCTCTTTTCCTCTTCTCTCTCTCTCTCTGTACCCGTGTTTGGTGGTGGGGGGGGGGGGGGTGGGGGGGGGGGGTGGGGGGGTGGGGGGGGGGGTAGGGGATGGTTGTCTGTCTGTCTGTCTGTCTGTCTGTCTGTCTGTCTGTCTGTCTGTCTGTTCTGTCTGTCTGTCTGTCCTCTCTCTCTCTCTCTCTTCTCTCTCTCTCTTTTCTCTCTCTCTCTCTCTCTCCTCTCTCTCTCTCTCTCTCTCTCTCTCTCTCTCTTCTCTCTCTCTCTGTCTGTACCCGTGGTTGTGGTGGGGGGGGGGGGGGGTTGGGGGGGGTTGGGGGGGGGGGGGGGGGGGGGGGTGGGGATGGTTCTGTCTGTCTGTCTGTCTGTCTCTCTCTCTCTCTCTTCTCTCTCTCTCTCTGTCTGTACCTGTGTTTGATGGGGGGGGGTGGGGGGGTTGGGGGGTGGGGGGGGTGGGGGGGGGGTGGGGGGAGGGGTAGGGGATGGTCTGTCTGTCTGTCTGTCTGTCTGAGTGGGCTGGGTATCCGGCTGGTTGTGTGGACTGCTTGACTAATTACTCAATAATTTGTGCTCTAGCTGAGCGCCGATGCAGTTTGATACTGAAGCAGCCTCGCAAGCCGTCGTGATAGGTCGCCTGATAACTTGATTTATCGTATGTCTGATTAGTTCTTTTGGTCAGTAAAGTCTCTCGCTGTCGTCAGGTAACCCTGTCGAGTCACTGTAGACCTGCCATGTTTTCTGCTCCCCGCTGCTGTCTTCATCCGTCTCAAGTTTCCGTTTGCTGCCCGTTTTAAGCTGTGTGAATTTAGCTTTGTGTAGTCAGAATGTTCGTGTCAGTGTTCAGGTGCCTCTGTGTGTTTGCGGCGTGTGTATGCGCTTAGAATAGTCTCTGTGGACAAGATTTTGCGCTTTACAAATACTTTTATTATTAATATAATTATTAAAGAGCGAACAGTGCATTTCCTGTCGAGTCAGAGGCAAAAGGAGTGTCTGACGTGCTCGACCATTATCTGTCCAGATACTGCTTGACATGCTGCCGTCACAGCCTACGCCATCCAACTCGGCTGCGTCATCGACGTCAGCACAGGCGAGAGGGGATGCTAGGAACGCGGACGACGTGGACACCAAGCTTACGACTGATGCTGGAGCGACTGGCCCTGTGGGACAACACGATAATTCGGTGCGGTGCTAAGACTTTGATGTTTTGCACTAGTCAGGGCTATTTATAACCATTAGGTAGGTAGACCTGTCCAATACAAATTACTGCGATACAACAACAACAACAACAAACAAACAAACAAGCAAAACGCACACACTCACACACACACACACACACACACACACACACACACACACACACACACACACACGACACGCACGCACGCACCACGCGCAGCACGACGCACACACACACACACACACACACACACACACACACACACACACACACACACACACACACACACACACACACACACACACACACACACACACACACACACACACACACATCGATCATTTTAGGTCCTGAACATGTTGTTTTTTGTGTGTGTGTTGTTGTTTTTTAGTAGCCCTGATATAACCCTAGGTGGTTGACTGAGCTCAAAGCACCAACTAACTTACTAACCTTATGCTATACATATTGTGAGTTTGGTGAGAGTTCCCAATCACTCGTATTTACGCTGAGCGTAGTTCTGACGTCAGAAGTCAGAAGAGTGGGATCGGAAAACCGGCGGTTGCGTTCGGAAATGGCCCAGGGTGTGTGAGTTATGGTGGGTTGCAGATCTTTGCAACTTTCCAAAACTTGCAGATCTTTGCAACTTTTTTCCAAAAAACAAAACAAAGACGGATGACAAAAAGATGAGTTGAATCAAGCATTTGGGGGGGGGGGGGGGTTTTGGGGGGGGGGGGAGGGGCGGAGAGTATATGAGTATACGAGTGTTCGAATGGGATCTTCTCAGAGAGAAGAGAAAACAAAATCGCCTTATATTTTGTTTGATGGTGCTTTTGACTGCTTCTAAAGCACTTTCTTCTTCTTCTTCTTCTTCTTCTTCTTCTTTTCTCTCTCTCTTTCTCCTCTCTCTCTCTCTCTCTCTCTCTCTCTCTCTCTCTCTCTCTCTCTCTCTCTCTCTCTCTCTCTCTCTCTCTCTCCCTCATTCGATAGCTTGTTTTGGGCCTGATGAGGCAAAAACTAAAACTAAAATAAAAATAAAAATAAAATTGGAATAATGGTTCCATCTTAGGTGTGTATATACTTAGGCAGTCAGAGTGGATGGTACACAAATAACAGATTTGTGCAAGACACGGAAATGAATGTTTATATCATATAAAAGAAGAATTATTTATAAAAATTACAAGATGACGTAACAAAATAAATGGTATCCGAGATGGCGTCACATTAATTTGAGCTTTTGTGAGTTTAGCAAGACGTGTTTGCGCTGGATCCGATGGTATGCCAAGATTAAAATCTGCTTATGATGATGATGATGATGGTAATAATAATAATCATGATAGTGATAAAATAATAGCAAAAAATAACGAACTATTTCAAAAGCGCAAACTTAATATAGAACAGAAAGAAAAAAAGGAAGATCCCATTCGAACACTCGCTGTAAAAAAAAATATATATATATAAAAAAGAGAGAGAGAGAGAGAGAGAGAGAGAGAGAGAGAGAGAGAGAGAGAGAGAAGAAGAAGAAGAAGAAGAAGAAAAAAGAAAGAAAAGAGAAAAAAGGAAAGAAAGAAAGAAAGGAAAAAGAAGAAAAAAGACAGAAATATTTCCACTTTTATATGCCTCAAGTGGAAAACGGCAATAGTGATGACTACAAGCAATTCAAATCACAAATCAATACCTGTGCACTCATCTGCTACTTTGTAACCATTGGCCTACCCGTTGATAGACTTACTGTGGCATCTTAGTAATCGTTTTTTATAGACACTCATAAAAACCTTTTCACTGATATAATTGTCAGCCCACTGACAAAGATAACGTATTCTTAAATAACATACCCAGTTGTTGTGTTTTGTTTGTTTTTTGTTTGCTTGTTGTTGGTGGTGTTGTTTGTCTTTTGTTGTTGGTTTTGTTGTTTTATTGTTGTTGTTGTTCTGTTTGTTCGTTTGTTTGTTTGTTGGTCGGTTGGTTGGTTTTATTGTTGTTGATGATGTTGTTTGTTTTTTGTTTTGTTTTGTTTTTTGGTGTGTGTGATGTGAATGTGTGTATGTGTGTGTGTGTGTGTGTGTGTGTGTGTGTGTGTGTGTGTGTGTGTGTGTGTGTGTGTGTGTGTGTGTGTGTGTGTGTGTGTGTGTGTGTGTGTGTGTGTGTGTGTGTGTGTGTGTGTGTGTGTGTGTGTTATTTTTTATATATAGTTTTGTTGTTGTTTCTGTTGCTCTATACTTTCATTCTGCTCACCCAACATGTGAGCTACATACATATATCGAAGGACCTAGCCATTCATGAACTACACTTTCAATATTTGTAAAAAATATAAATAAAATCACTACCTGATTATTCCTCTGCCCTCACAGTGATTTCCGTACTAATCAACATACCTGGTCGTTAACCCACCTGTCCATTTCACACCTGTTAATGATATATATCCGCTTATGTGTTCACTCACCAGGTGGTGTGTATACAAGTAAAAACAAACTGTGAAATAACCAACCAACCATTCCTACATCTGTCTCAACGTATCCGCGCACCTGTCCAAGAAGCGGTCTTACCTGTGCAATCATCTATTGGTCTACATAATATTATACACAGACCTATCCGTTCATTAACCTACATCTAAATGTTTATGTTGAAGCGCTCCTTACAGCTAACCATAAGTACCCACGAGTATATTCACCTACTGGTCATCATTCCCTAACCCTTTTCAAATAATTTGTTCGTACTGTGGGTATGTAGGTGCGAGCGTGCGGAAGAGGGAAGTAACTATCATATCTTGTCGTGTGTGTTGGCTGCAAGAGTTGCGTCTCTTTGTCAACTTTGCGCCACCAAGTGAACATACTGCCACAGGATTTCTCTTCTTCTTCGTGTGCGTGCGTGCGTGCGTGCGTGCGTGCGTGCGTGCGTGCGTGCGTGCGTGTGTGTGTGTGTGTGTGTTAGTTTGTTTGTTTCTTTGTTTGTTTCAAGTTGTTGTTTTCTGTTTTTTGATATTGTTGTTTGTTGCCTCGTTTTTTGATTTGTTTTTCTTTCCTTTTTTTTTTTTTTTTTTGCCTGTTTTTTCTCTCCGTCTAAAAACTTGTTGTTTTTCTTTGATTTTTATCAGTTGTATATATATATATTCCCCCGGCGACTCAGTGTTTTCGTTAGTGGTAGGGTTTTTTATCAAGCAAATTGGATTTTAATTTTTTTTTTAAACAGCCTTTTGTTTTTTTAAGGCAGATTATCTGATATATTTATTTTGATACCTGACTCATTTACTCCTTTTTTGAGATTCCTCTTTCTTCATCTTTTTATTTATTTATTTTTTATTTATTTTTATCATACAGTTTACTCATTACTCTAAAAAAAATTAACGTTAAGGCAAAGATCATATATTAAGAACATTAGTATTAAGCTGAGGTTTGGCCGGTAATCAGTCACCAATGTGTATGTTAAATGTTTTGCGTGCTGCGGTGTGTCGTGCGTGTGCGTGCGTGGCGTGCGTGCGTGCGTGGTGTGTGTGTGTGCGCTTCTAAACCCATGACGGATGAACACACACTTTCTGCTATCCCCACCACTGTGCGAGCCACGGGTGAGTTATATTTCACTTGAGTCGGGGTTTGTCAACGCACACACAACACACACACACACACACACACACACACGCACGCACGCACGCACGCCCCACCACGCACGCACCCCGCACACACACACACAAACACACACACACACACACACACACACACACACACACACACACACACACACACACACACCAGGAACAAACTCAGAAGAAGAAAAAAGAAAGAAAAAGAAAAAGGGGGGGGGGGGGAGAGAAAAGAACTATGATAACCAGTTGTACTGGGCCTATAGAATATCCTGTGCTGATATGACTGTTTTCGGGATGCTCTGAATGCATAACGTTGTCATAACGGATCTGTTGCTTCACCCGTAGTTACAATTCAACGGCGGCGGGGTAGATGTTGAATAATTATGGCCCATGCCTCTTCGGGTCTTTTAGTCTTTTCCTTTCTGTTCTTTTCTCAGTCTCTTCTTCTTCCCTTTCTTTCCGGCTGTGTTCGTAAAATACCAAGTTACTTACTTACCCCCTTCTTTCTCTGTTCTTGAAACCCCGAGTTATATCTTACCCCCTTCTTTCTCTGTTCGTAAAACACCAAGTTATTTACTTACCCCCTTCTTTCTCTATTCGTAAAACACCAGGTTACTTACTTACCCCCTTCTTTCTCTGTTCGTAAAACACCAAGTTACTTACTTACCCCCTTCTTTCTCTGTTCGTAAAACACCAAATTATTTACTTACCACCTTCCTTTTCTCTGGGCGTAAAACACTAAGCCGGTTACTTACGTAACCCCTTCTTTCTCTGTTCGTAAAACACCAAGTTATTTACTTACCCCCTTCATTCTCTGTTCGTAAAACGTCAAATTATTTACTTACCCCCTTCTTTCTCTGTACGTAAAACACCAAGTTACTTACTTACCCCCTTCTTTCTCTGTACGCGGTGAAACACCAAGTTATTTACTTACCCCCTTCCTTTTCTCTGGGCGTAAAACACTAAGCCGGTTACTTACGTAGCCCCTTCTTTCTCTGGGCGTAAAACACCAAGGTACTTACTTACCCCTTTCCTTTTCTCTGGGCGTAAAACACCAAGTTACTTACTTACCCCCTTCTTTCTCTGTACGCGGTGAAACACCAAGTTACTTACTTACCCCCTTCATTCTCTGTTCCTAAAACACCAAGTTACTTACTTACCCCCTTCATTCTCTGTTCCTAAAACACCAAGTTACTTACTTACCCCCTTCTTTCTCTGTTCGTAAAACACCAAGGTACTTAATTACCTCCTCCTTTCTCTCGTCGCGGATGACCGTCTTAATGCGTGAGTCACTGATTCTGGTGGTGACGGATTGGTCACTACTGAGTAGCATCAACCTATATATACAGCAAAACAAGGCTCTCTATGGCATAGTTCAGGAGCTGTGTGAGAGTCGAGGTGGCCGTCCTGAGCTGTCCGTCCTAACGAGCCTTCTGGTTTTTGTGGACGTAAAGAATTATTGAACCGTGCTTCGGCATTGGTCACAACTTGTCCCTAATATGTCAACTGACATCTGAGGACATTAAGCATCACTTTATCATCTCTCTATGGCAGTGAGCCGGTTTGGCCTAGCGGTAAGGCGTTAGGCTGGTAAGCGGAAGGACCTCGGTTCGATACCGCTTCGGCTCTCCTTTCTCTTCAAAAAGGCTGTGGTCTGTGGACACTGTCTTGTGACTGTCCATCACTTCCTACTCAAACATTAAAATGGCTCTCATCGCTGCCCATCTTAATGCAACAGTCATTCTGGTGGTGACAGTGTAGCGATAGGTATATAATCTCCCTCTTTCCCCACCTCCATACCCCCTTACCCCCATTCTCCCCGTCCCTAATAAGCCGTACGGTTTCTGTGGACGTTAAGCACCATGTTTACTTACTTACTTACTCTCTATGGCTCATATATTTCAGGAGCTGTGTGAGAGTCGAGGTGGCCGTCCTGGGCTGTCCGTCCTAACGAGCCTTCTGGTTTCCGTGGACGTAAAGCTATACTGAACCATGCTTCGGCATTGGTCTCAGCTTGTCCCTAATATGTCAACTGACATCTGAGGACATTAAGCAACACTACCTACCTACCTACCTCTCTATGGCTCATGTGAGCCGGTTTGGCCTAGCGGTCAGGCGTTAGGCTGGTAAGCCGCGGAAGGACCTCGGTTCGATACCGCTTCGGCTCTCCTTTCTCTTCAAAAAGGTTGTGGTTTGTGGACACTGTCCTGTGACCGGTCCATCACTTCCTACTGAAACAATAAAATGGCTCCATCGCTGCCCATCTTAATGCAGGAATCATTCTGGTAGTGACAGTGTAGCGATAGGTATATAATCTCCCTCTCCCCACCTCCATACTCCTCCCCCCCCCCCCACCCCCCTCTCCCCGTTCCTAATAAGCCGTACGGTTTCTGTGGATGTTAAGCACCATGTTTACTTACTTACTCTCTATGGCTCCTGGGCACCGCACCGTACCGTGCAAGAAGGACGTACGACTGAGTATGGTGTCATAAATGACGACGTAGAGAACGTATTAACAACAGTCTAAGCATGTCCTGGTTTTAAAAACTTTTATTCCAAAATGTTCCCTTATCGGAGTGCTTTGTCAAGGCCGCCTGCCCTGTCGGCTACATTCCTATGACAAGACTGATGGAGATTAGGGGAATATATATATATATATATATATATATATATCCTAATGTCCCTCTCGCTCCACACCCTGGCTGGATCTCGGTCCCCCGCGCCGCCGGTACGGCCTCAGTGGTGATATGTAACGGCAGCGGCACCGCTGAGCAGCACCAGCAGCAATGATTATAGTAGCCTACTCAGTTGCTACACTGACGTACATTATGCTCGTTTGGGGAAAGGTTAAAACGCTGCCCATCTCAGTAGTAATGCAAGAGTCGTTCTGGGGGTGACAGTGTTGCGGCCGTGTAGGTATATATATAAATTATGATAATCTCATGCCTCTTCAGTCCCGGCCCCGGCACCTTCAGTCATACCCCCCCGCCCCGGCCGCCGTGCGGCTCGCACGCATACACACACACACTCGCGCGCGCGTTCGCACTTAAGCCTACGTAAAACTTTAGTAGTCTGACTATTATCTTCGCCAAACCGGCGAATTACTGTGACAAAAACTGAACAAAACAACTCCTCCCGGCCTCTCCTCTCGGCTCTCACTGACACAGCGTCTCTCTAACCCCCCCACCCCCAACCCCCTCCACCTTCTCTCTAAATTCAGTGCCTGGATTAATACTGTGAAACTGCCCTAAACTGCGATCAATATGTTGTCGATTCAGCCCAGCCGTACACCGTCAGTCACTGTGATTTGTGAAGTAGCCGACGCTGATGGGGTTGGCACGGTTGAGATCGGAACTTCAGTCTCTAGTTGATTCATCAAAAATTATCACGAATTACCACCGCCACCTCAGTAGGCCTGTTTCCTAAAGAAAATGTTTCCTTTGGCCAGGCAGCGCTATGTAATTTCTTGCGGCAACGATCGATATAATTATACGTGCTCGCGGCAGCTCACCCCCACTGAACCTCATTCAGCACGCATCCCATTCAGAGCCTCAGATGCGTAGATGTCGCTTGAAAGGCTCACTTCCGGGTGGTTAACGCTGTCTTCCCTTGACATCTCTCGTCTGCCAGCTTCAGCGTCGCAACTTTGGGACTCATTTCAAACAACATGATTCTTATAATCACGCAAAGCGAAAGGTGCGTATTGTCCTGCTCGTCTTTCCCGGCAATCAAAGTGGCTATTGATCTGTGTTCGAAAATCGCCATACCTCATCGGGTGATGCAGGCAAAAGTTGCATCGTGAGCGGGATGCTCTCGTTGAGAATAGTGATAATGCTGTACCAATTAGTCTAGTGCTTTCACTGCTCGAATTCGCTTGTGAATGTGATATTGATCGAACTGAGAGTGATGTGCAATAATGTTAAAGTGTTTAGAGGGCTAGCAGGCTGTGCGTGTGCCATTGCCATTGGTGTACTTGCACTGTTGCATGTCAGTGCTGATGTTGAAACATTTGCTCCCCAAAGTTTATTCTCAACTGATGATTGTGTGGAGGCCCAACCGATTTTTTTAAATTGCGCATGAACAAGAGGAAGAGCATCGGTTTATACTTCTTATGTATCACAGTTATAAAATCAAAAGAATTGGAATGTTAGTTTCTGCTGAATTACTCTGTTATATAATTACTATAGTATAATTGGAAGTTTCATGGCTTTCAACTTTCAGTTTCATCTTGTGTTTACAAACTTGCGTTTTGATTCAAGAGCACCACACCACACCACACCACACCACACCACACCACACACACACACACACACACACACACACACACACACAGAGTTACAGTACACGCACACATTGCATCATGCCTCATGGACATGGCGCATGCTCTTGTTCTCATTCTCAGACATACACACTTCTGACTGCACATGTATGCACTTAGGACTTGAATGAAGGACATAACTGTGAACATGAGCAGAGAGTCTGTGGCGCAGAGTGAGAGTTCTTGCTCTCAAAAGCAAAACTGAGCACAAAAGTGAGTGTGGCCTCCACATAGATGGGTGATCATTATGTGCAACTGCAAGGCATTGTCATTTTGTGCCCATCCTGGAATTTCTCAGGAGTCAAATTCTATGCAGACTCTCCAATAATAATGATAATAATAGATTATTTATGGTGCTACATCACGTAGGAGCCCAGAGCACTTACAAAGGCATAAGGATACGCTCATTTGATTACACACACACACTGCAAGTACACGTATTAGACTATTACTGGTGATGGGTTTGTAGAATGAGAAAAAAGAAAACGCCAGATTAATAATAATATATTATCCAAAATAGAAGAGGTGGGTACCAAAAAAGAAAAAAATCCTTCCAAAGAGACTATAACTATAAGTATAAGTATAAGTATAACATGATGTCCTCCATGTTTATTAAATTATTATGCATGCAAAAAGGTCACATAGTCTCATTATCATAGACGGCATGTTGAAGATCCTGTAGTCCATGGGTATCAGTTGTTATACTTATAGTTTGACAGATTATGGAAACACCAAAATAACCCAGCATACACTAAAAGTGTCGGAGTGTTCAAAATGTTGAACTTGAAGTTGTATGAAGAAGTTCAAGAAACTTTTACAAAGATGAGTTCTTCCTTACTACATTAAAAAAAAATCTAAGTCTGAATAGTTGATAACTCATTGTTATAATGTTAACTGTAGACTCAGTTTTATTGTTAATTGTATTTTTTGCTAAATTTGTACTGCTAGTACTACTCATTATTTACGATGTTAGTGATTCAAGATTTAAACAACTCCAGACAAAAAGTGCACTATGTCACATATGTCAGTCAGTAATTGAGTAAGTCACTAAGTGTACTGTGAGTGTGAGTGTGATTGGTTCATTTACTGAAATATTAATAGTACTAACACTTTTTACACGTATGCATGTATGACTATGAGTATTACTATTACTTATAATATAAATAATATATAATTGTTATATATTATAAGTTATATTGTTATAAACAATATTTAGCATTATGTGCATCATGTCAGGCTGGAATTTTTGAGAGATTGATGAGTGGAGGATTCTCTGTCATTCAGTGTTGGAGTGGAACTCATTACCATGAATGATGAAGACACCCATTTGCTGCCCAGTTCAGTGATTGAATGACTATAGAATAGGGTCAATGTGTCAATTGGGGAATTACTCAATATACACAAATCTGGAAAGAAGAGTTACACATGGTAAAAATCCTGGCTGCAGCAAGATAGTTGTGGGAGTTCCCTTTCTTGTCTTTCAAAATTTGCAACCTATGAGTATGACACAAAATATATAAAGAGTGAGACATGGTAAAACATTTACATAGCTTTAATAGATCCTGGCTGCAGCAAGAGTAGTTGTGGGAGTTACCTCTCTTGTCTTTGAAAATGGCACAACCTATGGCTATGACATATATAAATTAATAATAGACGGCTGCAGCAAGAGTAGTTGTGGGAGTTACCTCTCTTGTCTTTGAAAATGGCACAACCTATGGCTATGACATACATAAATTAATAATACAGTATTAACTATTATATATATATATATATATATATATATATATATATATATATATATATATTGAAGTGCAGCTGTGTGTGGCTGAATGACAAACTCTGAATGGAAAGAAGAGTGAGACATGGTAAAACATTTACATAGCTTTAGATCCTGGCTGCAGCAACAGTCCTGGAAGTTCCCTCTCTTGTCTTTCAGAATGAGACAAACTATGACATCTTGAACTTGAAGTGCAGCTGCACTTGGCTGAATGATGAACTCTGAATGGAAAGAATGTCGCTGCACTTTTTCAGGGACTCAAAAATTGTTTAAGTTTTAACTTTTATTTATAAATGCAAGTACTTTTAGTTTTACCCTCATTGATCAATTTTATTACAATGTTGAGTATGTGTATGATTTATTTGATCATATTAACTGTGAGTTTCACACTGCTTGCTGCCACCTTTACTGATGTACCTCTTGGTATGTTTTGTTTTTCCTTCTTGTTACAATTTGCTGTCATCATCATGACCAGTCAGCATGGTGGCAGATCATACAGCAACAGCAATGCACACACACACACACACACACACACACACACACACACACTCACTCTCACACATGCTGCATGCCACAGTGGCATTAGATAAGCAGTCAGTACATGAGTGCACCAGACATATAATATCTATTCAGTGCTAAGTTTTGCAGTTATATATATATATATATAATTATCAGACTTCTGTGGAGCACCATGGCTCAGCCAGCATGCATACATGTGACAGTATGTTGGGCCTTTTATGGTGTTTCCCATCTCCAACAGACAATAAATAATCCATACCTGTCAGCCCAAACAGTTTACTGGTATAAAATTATTTTAAAAATCATTATTTTGGGGGGATATATATATATATATATATATATATATATATATATATGGCCATATTGGAAAATGGATACAGGAAAAGAAAATTTTCATGAGATTTTGTTGTTGTTTTAAACTGAGCAAAAAGATTGAAAAACTGTCAGATGAGCAGCTGACACACACCATCGCCAAATGTACACTGACTGGCCTAGTGTAATACTAATAGGCTAAGAAATCTTGTTGGAAGTGAGATTTGAAGTTGCGCATGTGAATTTCACACAACATTTCTTCTTCCTTCCACTGCCACATGTGCTGGTTGGAATTCAAAAAGCCACTGCCACCAGCAAAAAACAAAATACCTGGCCTGCATAAGGGAAATACAGGTTCACAAACTCTGGACTAAGGTTTACTCCCAAAAGGGGTTGACACCTATGATAATCGTATGTTTCATTCTTAATCTAAATCTCTCTAATGTCTAGAGTACTAAAGTACTATTGCTACATATAATAGTAATTCATAAACACAGTTTTGCTTGTGTGTAAACTGTTGCAACACTTAGCTGCAGTTGTGTGTAAACTGTTGCAACGGTTAGTTGCAGTTGTGTGTATGTAAACTGCTGCAACACTTAGCTACTGTTGCTCAAGCATGGAGTCAGACAACAAATTAAAACTGCATGTTTGTATTTAAAGAAGTTCGTGCAGCGCTTCTATACATTACGACATACTTTTGTGATACAGATACTTTTGTGTGCAGCAAACACTTCAGGGTACAAATAATGAGCTAACTGTTGTGTTGGACATGGAGGTCTCTTTTTGTTGTGTTACTGTTACTGTTATTTTAAACACTATTGAACTATGAGCCTGTGGATCTTTTTCAAACCCATTTTGGGATTTAACCAGGTTATTAACACAATTGAAAGTCTGTGAGTCTATCTATCATTCATAATCTATGGATTTGTTTTACATCCCATTTACCCAGGTGACTTGGGAGGCGTGGCAGTGGAATGCCCTGATTGCCCTGACATGCCAAAAGTTGAAGGGATGGAGGGAGGTCTTGGTAGTCTGCGACATCGCCACAGCCCCCTTGACACTGGTAAGTTGCACGTTTATAAATTGTAGCTTCACATGCCGCCTGTTTGATAATGATCCTGGGCATGAAAGTTACATGCTCACCAGGACTGAGGATCAAGGTCAGTGAGGCTGCGGGTAACTATTAAGTGTTAAATCAACTGAGATGCTTGATGTTTTCTACTGTCCAGTCCCACTGACCGTGACTGATGTACCTGTAACAGATCATCATGGTTGCAACAAGGAAGTTTTCTGATGCATTGTGATATATAAATTTCTTGGTAACTGGTTTCTTGTACACCTCACAAACAACACTTTCATTCTTGATTTCAAACTTTTGCAGGCAAAATTTCACTTTCTTCAAAAACCACAGGAAAACACAACCTCTTGGTGCATTATGGTTGTTGCCAGTTTGTTACTGAATATCTCATTAATAATGTGATGATATATTGCTGTCTAGCTACTGCTAGACAGAATGTGACAAGAATCGGAAAACATTCACACAATGCTAGTCGGGTCCTCTTGTAAATTTATCACAAACACTCCAAAAGATTGCCTTTTCCTATGGTTCATGTTGAAAGTGTCAGTTCTTTTCACAAACATTTGTCTTTTATAATTCAAATCTTACCCCAAAGGACACAACAAAATGTCTTTGTTTCACTTTCAGTGAGGTGTGGTATTTTGATTCGACAAAAACTGACAAATTAGTTCAATTTGAATGACATTATGTTACATGAAATCCTCAAACCTCAATAAATTGTTCAACAGGCAACAGTATATTATAAGCCATCAATGGATGGATGGTTATTTTCACATTGACCTCAGGAGTGACACTCATAGTCTTATGACTATCATTATCATAAAACTTCCCTAAGTCACTGCAGACACATCCGTCCAGCTATAAAACTAAATTCTCAGACCTCAGATGTTAGAGTCTTCAGAGGGTAAAGGACACTATAGGGATGGAAAAAGAGGAAGAAGTAGAAGAAGCTGTCTAGTGTGGCTTATGTTAATTTCATGATGAAGAATCTCCCCAAAGATGCTTGGGATCAGAACACAGCATAGCTTGCGATCAGAGGAGCCGTGCATTCCAGATGGGAACATAAAAAGGTTGTGGGAGTGTTTTCTGATTCTTCTCACATGTATCCCTTCTAGCTGCTCCTAAACAGTATTTTTCATCATATCACTAATGAGATATTCAGTAATCAACTGACAGTAACCATAATGCACCAAGAGGTTGCATTTTCCAGTGATTGTTTTTTGAAGATTGTGAAATTTTGCCTGCAAAAGTTTGAAATCAAGAATGAAAGTGTTGATTGTGAGGTATACAAGAAACCATTTGCCAAGATTTATTTACGTCACAGTGCACAGGAAAGTATCCTTGTAACTTGTTCCAACCATGACAATCTGTTAGACTTAGAGGTGTAACACCTACATTCAACATAAATTGGTGTAGTTTGCCTGGACTGATGTTTCGTTCCAAACTATAAAATCTTCAACTGGAACAAATAAGAACTTACGGAGCTAGAAATGCAACTTTGAATCTTTGAAACTGTTTTGATCCTGCTGCGACAGCTGTCACTGAAAGTGATATGAACCTGTTGGTAAACTATAATAAGCTTAGTGAGTACTGTCATAGCAAAGTTTTTATACATTTGTTAGAACAAAAACCTTTGGCCAACGTGGAAATTCGTCCTTTCTGACAACTGTCAACTGTCACATTCAGTCCCCCCCATGCCTTCAAATCTGCGTTTAAAAACAAACAAAAACTCGCCCATTAAATTTACAGATATAAATTATGATACAAACAATACCACAACAACCCAAAAGCTTCAGATCAAGGGTTTTGTTTTAAGATAATCCGTTGATTTTATTTTCAATATATGTACAGTTGTCTAGCGTCAGCGACAGCTAGCCGGACTCGACTGTTAACTGTACAAAACACCGCCAAGAGTAACAGCTGGGCTGAGGGCTGGCTTCCCGCGGCCTTTATCTTGTTTTTGCGG
>JABMCL010000899.1:517500-627500 GCA_018857735.1 Alviniconcha marisindica
TGTGATAGACCTAAGCGCTTGCAATTTTATTTTATTTTTTACACAAGGATACATGTATAACAGGTACTGAGACGTCACAGATTTAAATGCACACACATGCACCTGTAACCCCCCCCCCCCCCCCCCCCCCCCCCACACACACACAACACATACACACACTTAAATGATTTGTTACATTCAATACATATGTAACGAGCTAATGGACGATTCTGATTTGCAGCGTAATTGAGACACCGTCCTGTGCCTTCACATTTGAATTTAAATCGTTGCTGCATATTTGCCATCTGAAAATCGCTCTGGAGGAGCAGCAGCATTAGCTACCTCGATGAAGTAGCGACCCACTAACTGCGGCAGGCGAGCAAAGCACACACTGATGCTGTGCTACAGTACACATGCCATGTCATTACGAGCTCGAGCCGTGATCGATCAGCGGGGATCTGCTTTCAAAGGGGCGAAGCGGTCATCTGGACAGAGACGGCCCACGATCTCTAATTTAATATCAGCCGTACAAGGGTTAGGTTAGATGAGGTAAATAGAGACTGCGTGTTACTTTCGGGGTCAGGTAGCTGCCGTTGCCGGTTCATGTCAGTGGCAGCGTTGCAAAATGATGCCATGGGCCAAATGCGTGGGCTGAGGGAGAATGAATTGATTTTGAGACCATCACACTTGCGAGTGGAATTTTGAAACGAGTATAGTATTACTATTAGATCTGTACAGCCACTGTAACAGAGCTATCAAATCCTTGATTGTACTGATTTTTTATTTTTTATTTTTGTCCACACTAGTGAAGCGTCAAACAGATTGCCCTGATTAATCATTTCTGACAATTCTGATGTTTTTAAATGAAATATTTGGTGGATTGGATTGTGTGCTCCCGCATGTGCTAGCCGTTTTTTCGGAAGGCGCCTGTGGTTGGGACCTCGAATGCAACATAAGCGAACGGAGTGTCAGTCAAAACATCAGCGTTAGTACTTGAACTGGATCAGGGTCAACGAGACACGAATCATCGAGAAATCGTCGTGACTGTCCGGTTTATTCCGAACTGCTGAAATGCTGGATTAACCCTTTAACCCCGCCCTTATGACGTGTTTACAGTCTGCCCTTGAAACGTCATGGGGGGTCTTGCTCGAATTCAGACTTTTCAGGCATGCTCTGGAGAAGTAAGGCTTCTTCTTTTTTTTCTTTTCTTTTTCTTGGGGGGGGGGGGGGACGACCGATTCATTTTTTGCGAACCTACTCACTGAATAAGTTGCACCAGCAGCACAGATTCCTCGGCAAGGAAAGGGTTAACGGTACGAACAGTATTTGAAGAATTAAGGTTAGGGATTACTGGGATTGATATTGATTTGAGGATCAAAGTCCTAAAAAGGGCTCAAATCCTCAAAAGAATGTACATCAGCTGCTCATAGTATCGCCAGACGTCCTGAAACTTAAAAAAAAAAGGGGGGGGGTACACATCACATACAGTTGCGGCCACACATCACATACAGTTAATTACGTCATCGGTGTGTTATTACCAGGCTCGGTGCAGTGCGAAATGTTCGAGGAGCTTTATATTATTTTGCGATTGTGTTTTAGTGTTATAGTCAGTGTCGGTGTTTGTGGTCTGGAATCTTACGAATCCATGAAGCAGTTCCGAGGACCGATCAATGTTTTATCAAGATGCATTATTACCAAACATTTAGATTGCAAAAGAGAATGGGCGTGTACTGGCAGTATAAACCCAGAATGGCACACAACACACTTTAGGAGTGGGGGCCGGGGGTATGCTACTGAGTAAGGCGACAAATCTTGCTGCATCATTTTCTGATTTGGTGACATTTCACGACCACGATTACTTGTCTAGCCAGATCTACTGATATGTGATAGTATTCGTCCTAGGTTATATATATATATATATATATATATATATATATATATATATTATATATATATATATATATCCCTCTTTCCTCTGTCTGTCTGTCTGTCTGTCTGTCTGTCTGTCTGTCTGCTGTCTTCGTCGTCTTCTTCCTCTCTCTCTCTCTCTCTCTCTCTCTCTCTCTCTCTCTCTCTCTCTCTCTCATATCAGTAGCTTAACAAGGACTAGTTGTTAGATAGCTTTTTGGCTGAGCCCAAACTACAGTCCTTGTAAAATAAAGTTTTCGAGTTAGAGTTCTCTCTGTGTGAATCTATCTGTCTGTCTTTCCATTTAATTATAAGTAGTCAGTCTGTGGCTGGGCTGACATTTTGGTAGTCCTCGCCTGATGTGACATGCGCTTTGACGCTGGCAGAGTTGTCATCAGGGGTGATTACACTTTAAGTAAATAAACAGACCTACACTGGCTACAGTACACGCCTGGGGTTCTTCCTGACACGGTCACCAGCTCGACAAGGTCGTTTCATTGGCGGACACACACACCCTGTGTCAGGTGGTATTTAGTCGGAGCTGCTCAACCCAAGCCAGCGTTCACTTCACCGCCTCTGCTAGCTTACACTCTTGCATAATATACACAGCGACAGTCCAACCTGTTTGAATGTATCATGCCTGTCGCTCTGTAACTGCCTCCCCCCCCCCCCCCCCAAACCAAAAAGAGCCAGAAACAGGGACGCTGAAGTCACAGCTCTAAAGGAAGTAAGCGACACCGCACACACCCCGCCCCCTACCCCCCTTCGAGTTTAGTTTTGCTCGAAGTCTACAGTAGAGTTGCCTGACCAGATTTGACGTTTAGTCCATGAACCACCCAGATATAATAATATCAGCCGCTGTATTGGGAAACGACAGCGCTCACTCCTTGCGTTGCCCTGCTGTGAAAAAGCGTCTTTAATGAAAATGAGAGCGCAAGATCATAACCACGTATATATATATATATATATATATATATATATATATATATATATATATATAAAACTTGTGTTTGGAAGTCTCATTGGGTATGTACTGCACGAAACAAAAATTGATACGCAGATACTAAACAATTTATACGCAAACACTATTTTCGGCTTAAGGTCTTCCCCCTTTTCATGCGAACTTCCTGGTAACCTGAACTGATAACGCTCGGGCTCGTCGAGGTTATGACTTAAGGCATTTGCACTGCACTGCAGTGAAACAGCATGGGCAGAAATAGTATCCTGCCAGAGACAGTAGATCTGCTGTCCCTGGTCCAGCTAACTGTCTTTGAGGACAGGCTCCACTTCCACTAAAACGCTGCACGGAATGACCGCAGTCGAGGCGGGAACTGGTCTACCGAAGGATTTCCCCCCTTCTCCTTTTAAGGCTTACTTAAGTCTCCGTGACGATTCTGACAGCATTCACAATCACACTAGGTTGGAGAGGGAACTTACAGTATACGTAACACTGCGCTGGCACCACCAGATCGAAAGATTGTGTTTGAACAGAGAGAGAGAGAGAGAGTGAAAAATTAAAAAAAAGTTTACGAACCAAGATTTTTAATGTGAAGAACTGTGTCCATAAACCAAGATTTTTAACCTCGAGAACTGTGAACAAATCACGATTTTTGAAACGGAGTCGGATTACCACCATACCTTTTTACCACTAGTTGAAATGTTGACCTGCATGAAGGGACGAGGAAGAGGAACCTTTTTACCTTCTACGTAGGGGTATTATCAGGAATAGACCATGCAGTAACAGGTCAGATGGGGCCTGTGTTGAAATCAGACGGGCAGTGGTAGTGCGGCTCGCGTTTGGGTGCCGTTCGCCGTACCAGTTCGCCGTTTCGCAAACCCGTAGTTCGTTTTCGTTTTATTCCTGGGTACTAGCTAGCTCCAAGTGCGCAATGCAATGTTGGCAGGTCTACCTGTTTTTGTTTTTTAGTTGGTGGTGGTTTGTGTGGTGGTGGTTGTGTGTGTGTGTGTGTGTGTGTGTGTGTGTGTGTGTGTGCGTGTGTGTGTGTGTAGAGGTGAGGTGGTGTCTACATCTGTGGTGAACATTTTCTGCTTAATTCCCAGCTATACAGTCTTGTGTGTGTGTGTGTAGCGGTGAGGTGGTGTCTACGGCTGTGGTGAACATTTTCTGCTTAATTCCCAGCTATACAGTCTTTTTTTGTGTGGTCTTTTTCTTTTGTGTGTGTGTGTAGAGGTGAGGTGGTGTCTACGGCTGTGGTGAACATTATCTGCCTAATTCCCAGCTATAGTCTTTTTGTAAGGCTTGACTTGTCAGCGTGGAAGAAGGAAAATGTCCCTTGCCTCAACGAATCTTTTCTCTGCCCCCCCCCCCCCCCCCCCCCCCCCCCCCACTCCCCCCACCCTCGGCTAAAAATGCCGACCAGGTAAGGTCGCTCTAGGCCCAGCTCGGGTGCATGTATCCAACCACCTCTTTTCATCCCCCTTCCCACCGCCCTCCCCCCTCATCCCCTTCTGCCCACGACCTTTCCGTGTCGACAGACGGGTTGAGCAATCGTGTCCTATTTAGATGTGCGTGTTCGTTCCCCACAGTGATAGTCCACCTGAAACCTGCCGTGCTTATATGGAATAGACTGATTCGGCGGACTGCTGTGACTTTCAAGTTTGGTTTGGTTTCGTTGATTTTGTTTGACGCCGAGTTGTCTCCGAAGAGGTACTGGCGGGGACCGAGATCCCAGGAGGTGGGGGAAGAGGGAGACTGTACCTATCGCTACGCTGTCACCACCAGAGTGACCCGTGCAAAAAGACGGGCAGCGGTGAGAGCCGCCTTGATGTTTCGTTAATTGTGAGTGGCAACACTGTCCACAGACCCCAACTTTTGAAGAGAAAGGAGAGAGAGCCAAACCGGAATCGAATCAAGGTCCTTCTGCATACTTGCCTTACCGCTAGGCCAAACCGGCTCATCGAGGACTTCGAAGTGTGCCTAGCGTGTGCTTTACCGTCTTCGGATTCCTGGGATGACTCGGTGCGGATGACAGGACGTTAAAAGTCCAAGAACCGTGTTCGGTTAAGGACGTACGGTTCGTGCTGGGAAGGACTGGGAGAAAACGTAGTCACGGAAGTCGTTGCAGATGGCCACTGTACGCACCCGCAGCACATGGGAGTGTTATACTGCAGTTGAGTTCACTGAGTGATAATACACATACTGCGTTTGTCCGTGAGCATCGGGAAAAGTGTTTTATGGGTGTGCTTTGTCAGTGCGTGTCATGTGCTGCATGTTAAAAAAAAAGTTGTTTTAATACGTTTAAAGTTGCCTTCAGCGCACGGGTAGTCATGCAGCATGAAGGTTTCCATGATCATCGGATTGAAGAGTTGGGTGTCGTTACAAGTATATAATAGGTGAAGCTTTCGTAAGATGCACGTGAATAACGTAAGCACTGGACGTACGTAATCAGCTGGTGTCCAGAAACAGTGGGTTTAGGCCACCACGGAAAGCTCTGCCTGGTTTTGAGGTATTGCGAGAACTCCAGCATCGCAGGCTTTGCGCAGACGTGGAGAGCATTCCTTAAATCCCAAGTATATATGTACGTCGTCGTCATAATCATAGGCGTCACGTGCTGCTGTAGGAGACTCGGTGTGTGCTCAGTCATCATCAGTGGCCATCATCATCATTAAACAAAACTTGGTCAATCCAGCCACACTGAAATTGTGATTTGGGTTTGATAGTTGGGTTTCCTAGTCTTCCGACTTCTGTGTACATCTGTTTGGCTGTCATGTACCTCCATTGAGCTCGGACCGAACTTATGAATTCCGGCAGGTGGTACTGTGTAACTGATACTATTGCATTACTGTTAATATTTTGTGTAACAGTGCATATAATTATACGGGTAGGAATGCTTTATTCGAACTACATCCGTTGAGGGAAGCCTGGTGGATGATGACGCAAAATACGGTCACGTGTAGTTCAGGTCAGTTCGAGATGGTATCCATACGCTCGGAAAAGCCCATAATATGCGCTCCACCCAGTCTATCAGAAGTTTTCCTCAACGTCGCCTTTGAAACAGTTCCAATGTTCGTCTAATTGGCGATGGCCTTCTCTCGTCCTTTCAAGGAAGATCGTCTGGCACTTCGGCTTTCCGCGCTTCTCTCCTCCAGGCGATCGATGGTGTGTTGTCCTTGGCTTTGTGCCCGCAGGTGGTTTCTCAAGCTCCTCAACACTTCAGATTTTCCGAGAAGCAAGCCACTTGTGAGGGTTGCTTTGCCTGCCAGTCTATCTGCTTGGCCATTGCCCTTCATTCCGGCGTGTCCGGGGCAGTACACTCACAGGAGTTTTTGAAGGTAGATGTTGACTATTGACACATTCCAGTCTGGGCTTCCCACTCCACTCATCACTGTTTTTTGTAGCAAGCTCATTAATACGTCTGTGAGGATGCGTCACGTATAATTATAGTGACGCAAAGCCGGTCACATAATTATGGGCTTTTGCGTCGCAGCGTCTCCCGCGCGCAAGCTTAATTCCTTAATTCCTGAAACGTTTTCGCAGTTGTTCATTTAATCCGTTTGTTTCCCCGCGACGATGGCCTCATTGTCAGCAGACAGCATGCCGGTATTAGCCACGTCTGCACAGGCAGCAGACACGTAAAAAGGGAATGTAATAACTTGCCTTCTTAAATGCCAGCTGGTCGAACAGAAGTCACCGTGTCATGCACTGTTGCGGTCCTTGCGCATTTTGCTGTGGTAGAGACTAAGAGCACACCAGTTGCGCGCGCGCTTCTGTCAGCAGCGGGGATGCGTAGAGCAGGTAAGATATATTGATATTTTCGTTGCGCAAGATTCGCCACAAAGTGTAGAGCCGCTTTAGTATGTGATACATATTCGTCGAAACCGAAGGAAAGTCGTGTCGGGCTGTAAGGGCCGACGGAGAGTAAGTTGACTGAAACGATCACCACATGAGGTAATCCTTTCGAATTTAGCAATCCACGGGGGCCTAATTACTTTTATGTATCTTGCATAACTGCTTTTATGTATCTTGCTGGCTGTATGACAGTTGACATACGCTTCGGATTAGGCCAATCATTTTCCTTTGACTGGTTTCTGATTTTGAGTTTTTGTTTTTGGGTTTGTTTGTTTTTTAAATCTGTCCCCCCCCCCCCCCCCAGCCGCCTCGTCCATAGATACGTTTTTGTGTTCTGTTGTTTTGGTGTGTGTGTGTGTGTGTGTGTGTGTGTGTGTGTGTGTGTGTGTGTGCATTCTGCAGATGAATCCCTACTCAAAAGTGTCCATTACTAGCTGAATGGAAAAGAGAAGTGTAGGTGGAAGCAAATTCAGTTTTCGCGAATGTCAGTGCTTGTTTTTCTGAGGCTCTGCTTTTTGGTGCCGGGGATCAAACGGTGCCAAGGGGACACATGGACATTCAGAGTCCACAAAAAAAGACTTCAGACGGAGAATGCCACGCATCATTCCGAGACAGTGTGGTGTGTGTTTGGGGGGGAGCAACACCTTTTTCTTCGACTACCCTCGAGGTGAGACTCGCGTGGTGCCAGAAGCCGGTTCTAATTCTGAGCGTGAAGTCCCCATCTTGTTTGGGTTCTCCGGGCGTTTTCGTTTTTGTGGATGTTGTGGTGTAATTTATGGGTAAGTGTCCGAAATAGACGTTGCCCCCGAGAGCATTTATGCACCGCCCCCGAACTGTGTTTGGTGGTGTTTGTGAAAGGTTTGTCGCTCTTGTTTCGTCGTGCTTGTTTTCTTGTACGCAGGACCGGACACCCCCGAGCTGTCTCATTATCTCTTTACTTCTTCCCGAACCGTCCGCCGTCCCTTCTCTCTCTGTCTCTGTCATTCTGCCCTGCCGTGTAAGTGAGTGAGTGTGTGTGTGTGTTGTTACACACACTCTCTCTCTCTCTCTCTCTCTCTCTCTCTCTCTCTCTCTCTCTCTCTCTCTCTCTCTCTCTCTCTCTCTGTATATATAAAAATGTTCATCCAACTGTTACTTTCCCGAAGCCTTCATTCAATTATGATTGTGTGATCGCCTCTCTGTCTGTCTCTGGAGCGCACACAGGCATGCACACGTGCGCGCACACACCGATCACGGAGTCTTATCAGGAACTGGCTGGGAGGCATCGGAATGCATGCATCCACAATACAAACAATTTGTTTGCACGGTGGCACTTTATATTCAGGTATTGATCGGGTGGTTGAAGGAGATCCAGCAGCCCTTTTAAAATGAGGGCAACGATCAAGCTTCACGCATGACATTTGTCCTGTACCGCCTATTGCATTGCTTCAGTCTTCAAGCAGAGAAGGACTGGGATGCGGACATGGCCTGGTCCAGTCAGCATTGACACTAAGTAGACTACTCGGTTGAAACTGGGAAGTTCAGGCATGGCATCTGTCAGTTGCAACCGAGAGATTAGGCTGTTGAAACCTGAGATTAGACAATCAGTTTAAATGGAAAAGCTAGACTGTTTGGGAAGTTAGACCCATCGGTTGAAACCGCGATATTAGATTTATCAGTTTAAATTGGGAAGTTAGACTTACCAGCAAAAAACTGGCAGGTTAGATTTATGTACATAATAATTTACATCACTGACAGTTGAAACTGGGAGGTTAGACGTAATTAACCACTGAAATGTGGAGGTTAGACCTTAGACCTGTCATAAAACTCCTCCTCCCTCCCCCACCCCAGGTTGTTGTTTTTCGGTAAGACTAGAGAGTTAATAGGTTGTAGTAATGTTCTGGCGTGTACTTCCAACCCAAAAATCGATATACGTTGTTTTTTGTTCTCTTCTGCTGCTGCGAAGAACAAAAGGCGCCTAAGTTCAGTTTCAAAATCAGTGGGTATCTTCGTCACAGAACATGAAAGGCCATTGATTGGTGGGCTGAATCTTTGGACCGTGCATGTAGGTTTTTCACGGGAAGAGAAAGAAGTATGGGGTGGGTTCGAGCACTGTGAAAGCAACATAAACAACGCCAGCTGCTGGACGCTTTAGCAGAGGGAATCTCTCTCTCTCTCTCTCTCTCTCAGTGTGTGTGTGTGTGTTATATATATATGTAAGTTGCGGACGCCTGTACCTGAAGAAAAATAAATAAAAAATCCCCTTGCGGTGTGTATCACGTGCGCCTCTTCACGTCGCGAGAGCGATCGGTGGAATAATGGATTAGTTGTATTGATTGTTCCTTGGCCGCCCCTTCTTCTTTACCCACTGCGTCTGCTGCCTCGGTCCTCCTGTTGCTTCAGCCTGCCGCTCTTTACGTACGCCGGCCTGCATGCTTGCCAGGACCTTGCCTGTGATGGGAGGGAGCTAGTCGCCACAGCTAAGCCCTTCCTTGTCTCGTCTACTGGGGGGGCTCGCCGTTCGTCTGTCGTCCGTATCAGCCGACGTGAAACCAGCATCAATCAAAGACAGATCTGCTCTCGGAGTGGTCAGCGAGCTAATTTATCGATCGTTTGCAGGAGATGGCCTACCGGATGCACCCATGCATCGCATGGGATATATGGGGTGGCATATATATAGTCTGGCATGGTTCCTTCCGGGCTCTTCGTTGTTTATTTGGTGTAGTACCTGGGTAGAGAGAGAGAGAGAGAGAGTGTGTGTGTGTGTGTGTGTGTGTTGTGAAAACGTTCAGCAACAATACAGAGCACATATGGGTCAAAACCATTCGAATCATTAACGGAGCTATGTCGTGTTCTCCCTGGGCGCAGCCGATGTTTACGTTATGCGTGCTTCCCTTTCATTCTATTCCCAAAACGTTGCAGCAGTTTTAGGATGCATTACTGGTACCACAATTGCTGTCAGGTTTGCGGCTGATCCAGAGTGGATGCATCCTCTGCGTGCTAGTAACTCCTGCCAAAACAACAACAAACAACAGCACACACACACACACACACACACACACACACACACAACACACACACACACACACACACACACACACACACACACACACACACACACACACACACACACACACACAAAAAAGAAAGAAAAAAACCGGTGCTACGCTTGTTATGAAGAACAATCTCCGCGGTGTCACTATCTGCAACGGTGGCGTGGAAGAGATAGAAAGTTAGTGTGTGGCAAAGGTGTACGCCAGGGCCAGAATAGAGCTCTCTGGTATTTGCCGATTGCGTAGAGAAATACTAATTAGTTCCCGACTGTGGCCTGTGGCAGAGATGGAAGGACTGCAGGCCGCGGGCACTGCCTGGCGTTTCGGTTCCTGAGTGAAAGTCACCGTTGTCTGCTTTACCTTGGGATGGGTTGAACCCTTACTTGTCTTTTGCCCACTTGGGATGGGCTAAACCCTTACTTGTCTCTTTTCTACTTAAGCATGGGATGGGCTAAAACCTTGGTTGTCCCTTGTCTACTTGGGATGGGCTGAACCCTTACTTGTCTCCTGTCTATTTGGAATGGGCTAAACCAGTAGTTGTCTCTTGTCTACTTGGGATGGTCCAAACCCTTAGCTGTCTCTTGTCTACTTGGGATAGGCTAAACCCTTACTTGTCTCCTGTCTACTTGGAATGGGCTAAACCCTTAGCTGTCTCTTGTCTACTTGGGATGGGCTAAACCCTTAGTTGTCTCTTGTCTACTTGGGATGGGCTAAACCCTTAGTTGTCCCTAGTCTACTTGGGATGGGCTAAATCCTTAGTTGTCTCTTGTCTGCATGGGATGGGCTAAACCAGTAGTTGTCTCTCGTCTACTTGGGATGGGCGAATGGGGAGAATCATCGCCCGGTTGGTGAAAAAAACTAAACAACAACATCATCACGCACGCACGCACGCACACAAAACGACAACAACAAAACCCCACAGTTTATCCGAGTTCTGGTGCAAATAGCCAGACTGCCCAGACAGAGGAATCACTTTCGTAACAGTGTCATGATCACTTTCGTAACAGTGTCATGTTGTCCGTCATTTTTGCGTAAACAGGGGGCTTAATTTCCGTCCCCCGAGACCCGCCACTGGGCCTGGGACTGAACGGAGACCCCCCGCTGCTCTCAGCGGCCAGGCGGCAGTGGCTCCCTAGCACGTGCTGTCCGCTCCGCCAGCCGACAGATATTGAGCGCAGGTTGCTTCGCCATTCATTGATCGGATGGGTTTCTGCGGAGGAACATTTTGCACTAGGTAGCGTCGGATTCTGGACAAAAGCTTGGCGCTTAAAAAGGAAAGAAAAAAGAAAAAAAGAAGCGGTCGCTCGCTGATAGTAGCACAGGGGGGGGGGGGGGGGGGGGGGGGGGGGGGGGTCATTCTGCATGTGGTCGAAACCCGGCTTGGGTGTTCTGGGTGTTGTTGTTTAACGGCGCGCGAACTGCGCATCGAACAATGTAGCCAGAAGAAGAAAAGAAAGGAAAAAAAGGGGACAAAACAAACAAACAAATAAAAAGTAGGAAAGAAGGCAGTGCGGTAAAAGTCGTGACGTGCCACGTGCTGTATGTCGTATTGGACATGCTACGTGACGTATCACGTTCACCTTTGTAGCGGATCGGCCAGCATGAGCTGCAGCATCCACGGGCTTTTATTTGAAAAAGACGGTGGGAGCAGTACCCAGGGAGAATAGTCTAAAGTTCCACGCTCAAAGTCTGGAATATTGATGCCAGCTCTTAAAAAAGAAGAAGGCTCCACTTCTTCAGGTTGGTTTTAACGTAACGAACGATGCTTTCATAATGCTTTGTGGATATATCTAGGTCTTCAGCGTCAGCAAAAACTAGTTCAAACGCACATGCCAGCACTGTACCTCGCGATAAAAATGGAGTAAATCTCTCTCTCTCTCTCTCTCTCTCTCTCTCTCTCTCTCTCTCTCTCTCTCTCTCTCTCATTGTTAGAAGTCTTAAGCACTTATAAACAATAAATCTTCTGAGTCTGAGTCTCTTTAAAGAACGGAACGACTGGTTTTACTGAAGGGCCTGGATAGAGAGGAAGGAATAGCAACTATACTGTAGATCGACACGGATTGATGTTTTTCTTTTTCACAGAGTTCAGTCTTTTTTGTTTAACAACAGCATGGTTATTTAGTGGAGTGTTTGCGTGATTGGCCGAGTGATCGATTGATCGCTGTGTTTTTACTCGTTACTTGGCAACCCCTTGGTAGGAGGAACGATGGTGTTTTCTCCTCGGAAGAAGGCCAGCTTCGAGTGAGCTTTGCTACCTGCGTGGACATGGGCGTGCGCGTTTGTGATTAACGCTCTTACGTGTGTGCATTAGTTGATTAATTCATTGGTTCCTGATTAGACGGGGGAGCCCTGGGGAGACCCAGAAGATAGAGCGTACGTGGGTAGCAGGCAGACAAAACGTGGAAGGGATGACTGTCGTAGAACGGTTTTCTGCCGATGGAGTGAGTGCTTCTGACACTGTGACAGGAGTATTCGTCTCTGTGAATGTCCCCCATCCTGACTTGATCCGCTTGTGTCTGTTTGTCTGTCTGTCTGTCTGTCTGTCTGTCTGTCTGTCTCTCTCTCTGTCTCTCTGTCTCTCTGTCTCTCTCTCTCTCTCTCTCTCTCTCTCTCTCTCTCTCTTCCTCGCCCTGATGTAGTACCGGACTGGCATTATCTCTCTCTCTCTCTCTCTCTCTCTCTCTCTCTCTCTCTCTCTCTCTCTCTCTCTCTCTCTTTGAGATTAAGATTCCCTCTGTGGGAACTCAGAGTTGTCAAAGGTCCTCCCTGTAACGCCTGGAGCAGAATATAGCCATGCATCCTTCGCCTGCTGCCAGGATTTTCTCCCATTTCTGCTGCCAGGAATTTCTCCCTTTTTTCATTTGTACCTTTCTTGCCCCTCTTCACCCCTCATTTTTGTTGTTATTGTTATTATTATTATTTTAAACTATTTTTGTCCAGATCCCCCACCCACCCCTTTAAAAAAAAAATGTGTGTGTGTGTGTGTGTGTGTGTGTGTGTGTGTGTGTGTGTGTGTGTGTGTGTGTGTGTGTGTAAGCTGTGGCAAGCGTGGGCCCGCGGAATAGGATAGGTCAGCCAGCTCGTCGCATCTTTTGATGCAGATTTCCAAGCCTACAACGGAATATGAGTAGGCTTCAAAAACATTTATACCTGGTGACGGCTGTTTGTAGGCGAAATTGCGTAGATAGTTGTGTATTGTGACAGTGACATTGATTTTTCCTCCCCCCCTTTTTTTTTTTTTTTTTACTGAACGTAAACTGAATATTTTCAAAAAAGGATGTCAAGATGACAACCTTCTTTGAAATTATTCGGTTGTGAAAAATAGTCGATTGTGAATAAGTGAAAATGTTGATACTGAGATAGACTTATAATTGTACGTTTTTTGTTGTTGTTGTTGTTGTTTTTATCTTCTTTTGGGATTGCTGGGACTGTGTCGAAATTCAGCTCTGGTCTCAACTACACACACGCGCGCGCGGGGACACACACACACACACACACACACACACACACACACACACACACACACACACACACACACACACACACCTCTTAAGCAGTCCGTTATTACCTAACCTTTTTTCTTTCGTTTTTTAAATATTTTTTTTATAAGTCGTCGGGTCGTTAACGTGTGATCTGAAAACTTGTGCCAGTAAGTGATTTTAGGGTGGCATAGGGTAATGGCGTTGACGACAGCGACGATGAGGAGGTTTTGTGTCGTTGAGCGGTTGTGCCGGCATTTCGTACGTCGTCGGTGCCTAGCTGTGTCTACCACAAACGTAGCCCATGTGCAACGCTATAGGCGGGCACTGGATCCGAGTAACCTCTCCCAAGAGAGGGTTCGTTTTGGAGGGGAATTGGGGAATCTGTTCGTTGTCTCCTACATCGTCAACACACATTGTCCACGGTAAGTACGCGGCTCTGCAGCTGATTACCCGCTTGAACGAGAGACAAAGGGCTTCGACGAGGAGCACTGCAGGGTATACATCTTGACGGAGGACATTTGTAGGAAAGAAGCGTGTGTTGTGAAAGGTAAAAAGCCCCTCGCTCCGTTTCCCCACTGTGCAAGCTTTTGTTCTGGAAGGTTCCAGGTAGTGTGTTCCTGAACTCTCTCTCTCTCTCCCCCCTCCCTCCTCCCCCCCTCCTCCTCCCCCAACCTTTGAAAGCTTTTTGTTCTGAAGGTTCCAAGTAGCGTGTTCCTGAAATTCTCCTCTCTCTTTCTTCCCACCCCCAACTTCAACGGGCAGATGTTCTAGCTAGCTCAGTAAAACATTCGTAATCTCTCTTCGCCCTGATATAACCGTAATGGTTGACTGGGCGTAAACCACCAAGTCTCTCTCTCTCTCTCTCTCTCTCTCTCTCTCTCTCTCTCTCTCTCTCTCTCTCTCTCTCACACACACACACACACACACACACACAACACAACACAACACAACACAACACAACACAACACAACACAACACACACACACACGCACACACTGAACTCGGGTACTAGAACAGGTTACAGAACACCGTCACCTTGGTATTATTCTTGACGGCCAGCCCACGTTGACAGTATTCTAACGCTGTTGCTACCTCTCGCCTCTGACACTTTTGTAACAGTAAAGCTCGTAATACGTTTTTTTCACGCTAACATTATGCTCAGAATTAATTATGCCTGTAATGCACGTGACAGCTGCAGTGATGTACATATGTCAAAAAGCTTAAGTCTTTGTCGTTGTTGTTGTTGTTGTTGTTGTTGTTTCTTGTGCGTAATTTTATCACTCCCCTTGCCCCGCACTGTCTGTAATTTGCCCAAAATGTATTGGGTATTATTTTGGATTTAAAATGTTTTGTACCTGTTATCCCTTTCATTTCCATTGCAGTTGTTGTCTTTCTGTATATGTATTAATGATTATCACTGCTGTATTCGTTTTTGTCGTTTTATCATAATATTTCACTAGGAATGTCTTGATCACTTGTAGTACTGTAGCAACGGCAGATATGTCGCTCGGCCTTTGTGCTAAAATCTTCACCGTTGAGAAATAAAGATTAATCAATCCACCCACCCACCCACCCCTCTCTCTCTCTCTCTCCCTCCCTCCCTCCTCAATCTGTTCCCACCCTCCCGCGAAAATCTCCGTCTTTCCCTTTCTCACCCCCTCTCCCACTCTCCTCTCCATACTCTTGTTCTGTCAATTTGTCTCCTCCTGTAATTTGCTTTATGGGCCTCGGCCCTTGTAACCAGACACGCAGTAAACCATTCGTTCGTTCGATCGTTTTCTGCCGTATATATGTGTTCCTCCCATATCGAAGTTAGTATACCCTCCGTAGCGAAGTTCAGTGGTTTTATTACTCTCAGGGTGTACTTTGCAATGATTTTTCACTCTCTTCGGAGCTAATGATTCTTCTGGAACTAAACTAAGCTTGATGGTACATTATCAGAAGCCAAATTGTCCAGTGAAAATATTAGATTTTTTTTTGGTTTCAAGCTGCGGCCCACAGAAGGTACAAAATTTCAATTAATAATTATCCGATTGATATTTTCTGAACTGCTGAGCCTTTTGGAACCAAACTTGGTATGGTGAAACATCATCATTAGCCGAATGCCATGCAGAAAAAAAGGGTTGCTGTCTTCAAGGTCGAAGTCACAGTGTATTATATATAAAATCAAAATATGATCGTTTCTACTATATCTTCAGAACTGCTTCTGCAACCAAACGTAGTTTGATGGTGCTTCGTCGTAAGCCGGAGTGTGCTGTGAAAAGACTGGACTGTTTGTGTTAAACGGTCAAGGTCACAATGATGGTTCAAAACTTCCTTGACCATTTGTCAGAAGGAAATGCACCGTATATTAATGTGTACTTCCAGAATATTCGCTTCCGCCAGTTCTTCCACAGGAATGGAAGCGCTGAACTTTCTTCTTCTTCAGTGGTGTGGGTGTTGACACACAGACATCTAGAGAGAGGGAGAGAGAGAGAGAGAGGGAAAGAGATTAAGCATGCCTATTTTCGATGATGTTGGTGTTGCAACAGCTGAATGAAAAGGGGGAAAAAAGGGTGGGGGTGGGGTTCCACCAGCTCGCGGTCGCTGGTGTGAGAGTCCGGAGTACTAAGCATTAGACCACATAGATTCCTGAGAAGCGGGGCCGCAATTGAGTGTGTATCAGCCTGCTCTTTTCTTAATAGTAGTAGTAGTAGTAATAATAATAATAATGTACATATTTGTCATGCGCTCACATGATGCATATTAACCTGAATACGATGTTCAATACACATGTAGAGCACTGCCCTACCAAAACAAAACAATTTACATAAAGTATTATATGGAAAAACTCACTCACTCACTCACTCACGGGCACGCACGCACTCACACACGCACGCACACACACCACACACACGCACGCACGCACGCGCACGCACGCACGCACGCACGCACGCACGCACGCACGCACGCACGCACACACACACACACACACACACACACACACACACACACACACACACACCACACACACTGATTGTAGCAGAAACTGGGTGTTCATAGAAAGACTCGTTTGCATCAGTAATCCTTAGCGTTGTCGGGTTATTGAACAGAAGAGGTGTACTATACATGTAAAGAACCTTCGTGTCGCAGGGAATATTCACACCGAGTTTCACTTCAGTGGGCTCAGCAGGTCATTCATATGGCGTTGACACACACACACACACACAGACAAGACTTTTGTCTATTTATAAGATGCGACCTATGTTATATTCATTTTGTTTCTGTTTTATGTCTATGTAGATCTGTATCTGTCTATACATATATAGTCAACTATATTCATTTTGTTTCTGTTTTATGTCTATGTCGATCTGTATCTATCTATACATGTATAGTCAACTATATTCATTTTGTTTCTGTTTTATGTCTATGTAGATCTGTATCTGTCTATACATGTATAGTCAACTATATTCATTTTGTTTCTGTTTTATGTCTGTGTAGATCTGTATCTGTCTGTACATATATAGTCAACCACAATAGAACTTGTATTCCCCCTCTCCACTCCCCCATTTCATTCGTCACCAGTACAGCGGAAGTTTTCATCATTAAAAATTAAAACAAATTCTAGAGGAGACTGTGTTTGTTCATTTGATATATATATATATATATATATATATATATATATATATATATATATATAATGTGTGTACATTGTATTGTGCATACTGCGATGGGGAGACATACAGTATGTACTTGCATTGACGTGTAGTGTATTCGTCTACTATTGATAGTAACCTTCATCTGTATAATATTGGAAAGTGAATTGTTATCTGCTTGTATTATTGTTGTTGACGCTCCCCCCACCTCTCTCTCTCTCTCTCTCTCTCTCTCAAAACTGAACAAACTCAAACACTTCTCTTCTCCGAGTAGTTCAGCTAAACAAAGTCCGGCTTCACCCCTATCAGTCTAGCGATACTGCGTTTCTGTCTGTCTATCTCTGTCTGTCTGTCTGTCTGTCTGTCTGTCTTCTGTCTCTCTCTCTCTCTTCTCTCTCTCTCTCTCTCTCTCTCTCTCTCTCTCTCTCTCTCTCTCTCTCTCTCTGTCTGTCTGTCTGCACGCACGCGTGCTAATGTTACGTTCTTTTGCAGATTTGCTATTTCTTCTGTGTCATTACACCATGTGTGAGTGTGTGTGTGCGTGCGTGCCTGTGTGTGTGTGTGTGTGTGTGTGTGTGTGTGTGTGTGTGTGTGTGTGTGTGTGTGTGTGTTAGCCAGCAGAACTTGTTAGACTTATTTCAACCTTTTGCCATTTTGCATGAACTTTGCATACATATATATATATATGTGTGTGTGTATGTTGTAGTCTTAGCAACGACAGATCGTAAGACTACAGGCTCCGGCCTAAAATCTGAATCGTTGAGTATTCAAGATCAATCCATCATTCAGGGACCTTTAGAACGTGCAATTTGATGCTGGCTCGCTGCCATCTACACATTTTATTGCAAGGTGTAAAGGTTCTGAGTTCGACTAGAAAATGGGATGGTTGGTCGAGGGTTGGGGGCCTGGTATTTGCACTTCATTTTCGCTGCACGACTTGATGGAATGCAATTAGAAAGTCATCCGGTGTCCTCGGGTTGCTCTGCGTGAAATGGATTCGGAAGTTGCATGGGCAAAGAATTCGTACACAGATACACAACGTGCTTGATGTTGTGTACTGTAAGTGATGCTTGTGATGAAATTTCGAAGTATCGAAGTGTGTATGTGTGTGTGTGTGTGTGTGTGTGGGTGAGAGAGAGAGAGAGAGAGAGAGAGAGAGAGAGAGAGAGAGAGAGATCGATCTTGGATTTGAACGGCCCGTCAACCGCACACGGTCACCTCAGGACGTACAATTTTAAATCACACACTAATATATATATATAAAACCGTATCAGGGCGAACAAACGGTAGTCAAATTACAAGAGAGGGGGGACAAGTGTGTGTGTGTGTGGGGGGGGGGGGGGGGTAAGAGATGGGTGGTGTGTGTGTGCGCGCGCGCGCTCTCTTAGAATAGTCTGTACGGGCAAGGTTATGCGCTTTATAAGTACTTCAATTATTATGGTTATGTATTTGATCTTGATGCCCCGTGTCATGCGCGGGTCTGGCTGATGATTGTGACTGGTATTGTAACGGAGAATTAATTAAGTCAGCAAGTCCTGAGGTCATCGTGGGGTTTGCGTCATCTGATTAGTTGACGGCAGGCCCTGCGTGATGTCTTGTGGGTAAAGTCTTTATGACCACGAGGTCTCGTTTGTTTGATTTTGATGTGGGTGCGGTGGGGTAGATGCCGGTAGCAAGACCGACGTGTCATTAGGTGTCTGACGTGGACGTGGGTCTCTTTGGCAGTTTGTTAATAGTTGCTGCTGTGTTTGACTTGAGGCCCTGCTGATGGTCCACTCTCCATGGGATGATCTTGTTTGATTTTTGATTTTTGTTGAGAGGTAAATGCTGATGTCATGTTCTGCACCCCCCCCCCCTCTCCCCCCACCCCCCCCAAACACCACACACCACACACACACACACACACACACCTACACACACACACACACCCTTCATTGGCTTAAAAAAAATAAAAAAATAAAAAGTCCCTGTTATTGTGTGTGACTGCTTCGGATGCCCATCTTAACTGTTGATGTTCTGCGGCAGTCTGATTGATCTTCGTGATGATTGAGACTTGAGGCCATATGCCGTTGGGCCGAGTGCGTCACGCCCCCGAGTGGCTGCAGCTGGGGGAGACGTGGGGGTGGGGGGGGGGGGGGGGGGGGGGGGGGGGGAGTCAACATCCTTTTCAACACATTCGGTGGCGTCAGTGCCGAGTTGAGTTGAGGTTGACATACCGCGGTTGACTCCGCCTGGCGTGCGCTTGGTTCGATCACGCCGTGTGCTCGTTATCAACTTCTGTCACGACGGGGTTGACGGGGGAGTTCGCCATCGATTCGTGCGTCGTCGGGTCTTTTTTTTGTTGTTGTTGTTCTGACCCGTTCATGAGGATCGTGGATTGTTTGCATCATTAAGTGACCGGGAGCGCTTGATTTCGTGAACTTTTTTTAGTGTACCTGTGTCTGTACGGACGGAGAACATCGACCACCTTGCACAATGTCTGTGTACTTTACGCAGTGCATGGGAACTTCGCCTTGAGACGCACAGCAGTGTGGTTTGTGATTGCCTGTATACGGTCTGCTTTCCTTGGCGAACGGCATTCAGTCAACAGAGCTGTTCGACTTCTTTGTCTTCGGTGGTTTTCAAATGTTCCACCCTTGCATTGGTTTTCTAGATTTGACACCAAGGAAGGGCTTACATTCGAGAAGAGGTTTTGAAATGTGCATTAAAAAAAAAAAAATGGTCCAGAGGTAACCGTGTGCGGTTAACAGGACGTTAAAATACAATTACTACTACTAGTGCTACCATGGGATTCTTTTTGTTTATTTATTTTTACTTACACTATACTTTCCTTTCCAACAGTATTCATGTAAGCTCGTGGACCGACTTTGTCAGTTTGTGCCGGCCGATTTGGGGAAGAAAAAGAAAAAAGTTTGATTTCTGTCCACGCATTGGTCAGCAACGTTGCTGTGCTAAGGTTCCGTGCATGGTGACTTCATCTGTCGACTGGAAGACAGCTGGGGTTTTGCTCCCGTGAGATCAGTCTTTCGTGATCTCTTGTGGTGGGCGTGTGGAGTCAGGTTTTGTTTTGACCAGTTGTATTGATCGTGGTCGTGGTGGTGTTGCACGTTTGGTTGTTGGTGTGTCCCATCCCCCCCCCTCCCCCCCCCCCCCCCCCCCCCCCCCCCCCCCCCCCCCCCCGTGTGGGATGGGGAGAGGGAGGGGAAGATAACTTGCTAGCCTGAGCCGGGGTTGGCTTCGGTCACAACGGCCATGAATACATGAATAATGTTATGTCTCCATGTAAGTTGGGGATAGGCTTGAAAGACGTATCTCTGTGTGTGTGTGTGTGTGTATTTTAATCTGGGTAGCACATCCTTCATTCCGCGGATAGCCTGCTGCTTCCGGTATAAGTGTAAAAATACCGGTATGACGATTGTGCCTCTGTAGTTTCCAGCTTCAGTTGATTAGATCAGCAAAAAATAAAATAAAATAAAAATGTACTCCTTTTCTCTTTTCTTCTTGTTCTATTTTTGTTTTGTAGGTCTAGGTCATGCATGCGACTTTGAGACTTCTGTTTGTCGACAGTTGTGTCCTCAGAAGCACGCGGACAACGGCTTATCTAACAGTCGGGTGTGAATATGACTGATCTGTGAAAACAAGACATCTGAGATGTGTGTGGTACGGAGCAGTGGTAAAATGTGCACCTTCGCGATACAGGAAGCAAAGGGCAGGAATGAGTTTTTCTATCAAGTTTGGCGGACTTCATTTCAACCCCCCTGCCCCTGTTCATTGGTTGAACACTGTATCTTGTGTGTGTCTGTGTGTGTTGTCTTTACGCGAGAACACAAAGAGATTATAAAAAATCACGGCACAAAAATCTCCGACTCAGTTAAAAAATATCTGACAGCAGTCAGTAAAATTCCCCCCCACTCCCCCAGGGATAGGGCTGAAAATGATTGGTGGAAGTGGAGATAACAGTTCTGTAGCTTCAGCCATCGCCAGACAGCCATCGCCAGAAATTTGATCTGTGTGATGAGTTGGGAAATAGTTCTGTAGAAGGGCAGCAGTTGCACTTATGCATCTTCACCGTCGAATCCGTGACACCGCCTAGTATTGAACCAGCAGTCTAGACAAGAAAGACGGACCCAGATCTGTGGTCGGTCGGAGAGGGAAAATAATGCGACAGTGATAATGAAGATGGAGGCACTGGGTGGTTGTGTCTTCCATGTTTTTGTAACCCAAGGGGATGGGGCGATGGAGAGGTGGGTGGGAGAGAACACGTTATCTAGTTTTGTCGTTTAGTGTCCAATAATTGTACGCGTGAACTGTTTGGAGAGAAATGGGGGGATGTCCCTTGCTTATTGTGACTCGAAGGGAATGGGATGTTAGACCATTTTAGCCCTCACGAACCCCGCTCTCTCTCTCTCCCCCTCATCAGTGGGGGTGGGGTGGGGGTTGCAAACTAAAACAGTCCCGTAGGTGTATACAAGGTATATAAAGTGCGTTGGTGCTTTCGGGTCTCGGATACAGTCGTATTAAGTGCAACATAAAGCATGTTGAGCATAAAGCAAGCACACGAAAAATACCCGTGTAACTAAAGTTGGCCGACATTTTGAAAATGGTTTGAAGTGAAACGGTTGGGAAAAAATATAAGAAACAGCTCGCAGACTTATGCTGAAACAATCTGTGAAAAAGAGAACGCGAAACGGCTTGCCAGTGTTGTTAAAAACTAAAAACGTGCTGTTGTAAAATGTAAGGGTAACACTAGGCGAAGCGAGAACGAGCCGTGCCGAACTAGAATCACTTCAGCGCTTGCTGAGAACACGAAACAGCGTGGTTGTGCGATGTTTTATCTGACGAGAAACAAGTGGAATACTGCGCAGCTGAAACAGTGTATTGTAGCCTTTCGCTTGTCCACATAAAACCAGCCGTCAGGTTCTTGAAGTTTTAACGTCCTGTCAACCGTCTAGGGTCGCCTAAGGGCAAAGTCGTCAGTGACATGCGGCGTTACGCCTATCGAGGTTTGTGTGTAAAACAGTCTGCACTCGGTAGAAAACGGGTGGTTAGTTAGTAACTGGGTTTTAACGTCCTGTCAACCGTCTAGGGTCGCCTAAGGGCAAAGTCGCCAGTGACATGCTGCGTTAGGCCTATCGAGGTTTGTGAGCGGAACAGTCTGCACTCGGCAGAAAACGGTTAGTTAGTTAGTTAGTTAGTGGGGTTTTAACGTCCTGTCAACCGCCTGGGGTCACCTAAGGGCAAAATCGTGACATGCTGCGTTGGGCCTATCGAACTTTGTGAGAGAAACGGTCTGTGTTCCGTAGAAAGCGGAACAATGAACAACCTTGCGAAGATGGAAGAACGAGATACAAACTGGATCGAAGCAAGCTTTCATCAGGAAAGGCAGAATAACAACGTGTTGGCAACCAGGGATGGGCGCGATCACGTCTGTTCTGCCGGGAACAGGGGGCCAAGGTCTGTGGACAGTGCGAAGATTATTATACAGTGCTCCTGTTCGGAAATGCAGAGGCCAGTATAGTGTTAGACGAGGACACTCCTGTGTGGACGGTGCAACTACTTCAGTGGAGTCGTGAATGGAGAATAAGTGCAGTCGGGAAAACAGATTTTTTTTCTTTTTTTCTTTTCTTTGTTCTTCTTTTTCTTTTCGTCTTTTTCTTCCTTATTATTATTATTATTACTATTATTACATCAGAGTGTTAAGCTCTTCAGTTAACAGACTCTAACTAACGCTAAGCTGAAGTGAATGAACGAGAATAAGAAGAAAGTGACAGAGCAGGAAAGGCAGTAATAAGCCCAGAGGATTTAAAAACCAAAAGGAAAAAACAGACGAGCTTGTGCAGTTTAGAATCGCAGATGGAAGGATGTGAAAGGGAGACGATTTGAGGCGACTCTTCAGGCGCAAGGGTTAGGGTCTTATCAGTGGGGAGCATATATATACTGTCCATCCGTTTCAGCAAATGTGAGCCGGTGTGGCCTAGCGGTAAGGCGTTAGGCTGGTAAGCGGAAGGACCTCGGTTCGATACCGCTTCGGCTCTCCTTTCTCTTCAAAAATTGTGGTCTGTGGACACTGTCTTGTGACTTTGTCCCTCACAATTAATGAAACATTAAAATGGCTCTCATCGCTGCCCATCTTAATGCAGGTCATTCTGGTGGTGACAGTGTAGCGATAGGTATATACTCTCCCTCTTCCCCCACCTCCATACCCCCTTCCCCCCATTCTCCCCGTCCCTAATAAGCCTTATGGTTTCTGTGGACGTTAAGCACCATGTTTACTTACTTCAGCAAATGCTTGTGCCATTAGGACTCGCACCCAAATGGGTCATGGGAGGTTTTTTGTTTTATTTATGTTATTATCTTAATCAGGATTTTGTAGTTGTTGTTGTTGTCGTTGAGCAGCGCTTAAGGAGAAAATAAAACTGGAAATAATCTTCGGCAGAAACAAACAGTAACGCGACAAAACTCCGACGGCGATGACACCACGAGCGCCGCAACGGCGTAATAATACCCGAGCGCCAGCGACGAAGTGAAATGAAGACAGCGGCAGCAGCAGTGCAGTGCAGTGTATAATTCGCAATACACACACACACACACACACACACACACACACACACACACACACACACACACACACACACACACACATATATATATATATAAGCTCGCGTGTGAGACGGACAGACAGACATGCAGCCGAGGGAGGTGAAGAAGGAAGTAGGCAGAGAGACCGGGCCTGAATTCCCTGTCCTTCCCGCCCCGCTGAACTGCAATGCTGTGTAACGGGTCAGAAGCGCCAGAACCCCCCGCCCCGCAGGCGCAGGGCGGCCGCAGAGCAGCGCCAGCGGAGCCCAACGCCAGGGGGCAGCCGAAGGAGAGCAGCAAGCTCCATCGGCTCCAGAGCCAGGGAGAGAGAGCGCCGGCGGGCAGCCGGAAGGAGGAGCCCAGGATGACGGAGCTGACGAGAGACGCCGCCGGGCGTAAGGCGAGGAGGGCCTCGGGGCTGGTGACGGAGGAGGAGGGCGCCGGGCGTAGGGCGAGGAGGGCCTCGGGGCCAGGGGCGGCGGAGGAGGAGGAGGAGGAGGAGGGCGGCGCCGGGCGCGAGCCCAAAAGAGCGCCGACCCGGAGCCTCAGCACCCGCCACCATGAGCGCCCCAGCCACAGCCAGTCGCCCCCGTCCCGGCCCCGGCGCCTGAAGCTGCTGAGGGCCTTCTCGCTGCAGGACCGGCTGGACAGGCACAGGGAGAAGCGGCTGTCCAGGGGCCTGGCGTCAGGTAAGGAGGAGGAGGAGGAGGAGGAGAAGAGGGGTCGTCCCTTCGGTCCGCATAATTATAGCCGCTGTGCCGTGCCTTAGTCCGTACGGTCTCTGTGGACGTTACGGCAACGATGAACGTACCAGCCGCGCCGTGTCTCCTGTTGTGTACGTGACAGTGTACGTGCCGCCCTCGCTCGCGCATACGGTCGCAGGGAATTCTGGTATGTCCGTTGCTACCGCAAGCAGTCCCGGCATCAGGCTCCCGGAGGCTGTATTCGGTCGCGCTGTCCGTGGATTCCATGGAGGAAAGAGCGTGCTGTTGGTAGCGGGCTACGAGTGCGTTATCTGCCGTGCCACCCCCGACCCTTCCGAAGGATGGTGACTCGTACTGTTATATAACCAGACCTGAGACTCTTGAGGCAAAGTTGAAGGCAAACTTCTCTCTCTCTCTCTCTCTCTCTCTCTCTCTCTCTCTCTCTCTCTCTTTCGAGGGGGGGGGGGGGGGGGGGGGGGGCTTTCGTCTTTAAAGAACGTGAAAACCTGCAGTTCTGTTGGTGTTTGCTTTTCATTTTTCTCGCCAGTATGGAAAGTTTTTGATTGTTGTTGGTTGTTTTTGAAAGTATCACTATCTTTAATTAAATCAGTATCTAGCACTGTCAATATATATAGCAGTATCAATGTCTAGCACTATCAGTATATAGCAGTATCAGTGTCTAGCACTGTCAGTATATACCAGTATCAATGTCTAGCACTTAAAATCAGGAACTGTGATGTGATTCGGAAAATCCGAGTCTTGCCTACCGGGCGAGGCAAACCATCCGCTGACTGTTGTGTAAACATCGATTGTATCAGAATTGGTACCGTGGTAACTTAATTCACGACCAGCGGTAATAATCACAGAACGGCCAACCTGTGTCTGTGAATGACAGTTTGATAATCGGTGCTTGCGTTGCTATCCAGGTAAGGGCCGAACCACACGAGTGTCAACACTAATTTTGCTCGCGGTGGCTGACTGGTCTTGTTGACGGTGCAAGTCTACGCGTTCGCAGAGAGAGAGACAGACAGACAGGCAGAGAGACAGAGACGGGCAGGTAGGCAGACACATAGATTAGCAGGACAAGTCCTTCGAGGCGTACCACAAGACAGACAGACAGACAGACAGAGACGGGCAGGAAGGTAGACACACAGACAAGCAGGACAAGTCCTTCGAGGCGTACCACAAGGATGATCCTTTGGCCCAGCACATCTCCTGGCCTACAACAACACCAGGCCCAGAGTCGGCCTGTATGCAGACTGACAGCATCCTCTACTCAGCTATGAGGGCCCCGTGAGACTGCAAGCAGTTCCTACAGGACCTGCGTACTCTGGAGCCCTGGGAAGCGAGATGGCAGATCTGTGCAGTCCAGCGTGACGAACTGAGGCGTACGTTTTTCGCGGTCCGATCCTTGAGCGGGATGCCCGGCCTGTGCCAAGTGCTTGCGTGTGTTCTGCAGAACGTCTCCACGGGGACAGACATTATGACAGCAACCACTGCGAGAGCCAGCAAGGCTAGCGCCACGGGCTGCAAAAACGAAGATCCTCTGCCACTGCCAGGAAGCCCTGTGCTGTACGTGCCAGGGGGAGTTCTGGCGCAGTGGGCTATCGCCAGCAGCAGACCTGCGAGTCTGGTGTCAGGATGACGCAGGGAAGAGCCGCATGACGAATCCTCCGCTGCTGTTCTGTCAGAGGCCTGCTCTGCCTTCCTCACGTACCCGACACGGGTTGCAAAATCTGAAGAACCTAGACGGGAAATCGACATGGTCTATACACAAACGCACATACACACGAGCACACCCACCCACCCACCCACACATGCACACACACACACACCACACACACCACACACACACACACACACACACACACACACACACACACACACACACACCACCCACACACACCACCACACACACACACACACACACACACACACACACACACCACGCGCACACACACACCACCACACACACACCAACACACCACACAACACACAACCACACCACACACACACACACACACACACACACACACACACACACACACACACACACCACACACACACCAACACCACACACACACACACACACACACACACACACACACACACACACACACACACACACACACAAAATCCTGGGCAGCTTGTCGACGACAAACCAACCACAGGAACCAAGCGGCACAAAGTCACGAACATGCAGTCTTTTCGACATTAAGCCTTAGCACCGACAGGAACATTTCAGCCAAGCAGTATCAATGCATTGGAGCCAGAGGTCATCATCACGCAGTCGCTCTGTGTGCCCTACACTCTGCACAGAAGCTGCAATGGTGGAGGCGGTATCTCCTTTTCCCGTTTCTATCTATGTCTGGAATTGTTCCGCCTGTGGCACCAGCCGGAGCCTCTCGATGCCTTCAAGTGCAGGCTGGGTCGGGTAGATAATATGGAGCCTGTGGTCTCTAGATCGCAGGAGGGTATGGTGTGTGTGTGTGTGTGTGTGTGTGTGTGTGTGTGTGTGTGTGTGTGTTTGCTTGCGTGTGTGTGAGTGTGTGCGCGCGCGCGCCGCTAGCCAGTTGTTCGCTTTGCTCTTACAACAGGAACTTTTCGTTTTGACTGAAACACAGAGTGCGGTAATAAATATTCTCAGTTGCTTGATGCTCGTATCATCTGTGATTTGTTACCGTCGGTTTTCTCAACAGTAACTTGAGTACAAGGAAGAGCGTGTGTGTGTGTGTGTGTGTTTGTGTGTGTGTGTGTGTGTGTGTGCGTGCGTGCGTGCTTGCGCGCGCGCGCGCGTGTGTGTGTGTGTGTGTGTGTGTGTGTGAGAGAGAGAGAGAGAGAGAATGTGTGTGTGTGTGTGAGAGAGAGAGAGAGAGAGAGAGAGAGAGAGAGAGAGAGAGAGAATGTGTGTGTGTATGTGTGAGAGAGAGAGAGTGGAGGGGAGTGGTCTACTGTGTATTTTTTTTTTATTACGGAAGAAGTCCGGGGTTGAGTGAAGTGCAGCGTGTCTCAAATAACTGCCAATAACAGACACTAAAATACTCCAGCAAGGCGCTGTGATCTTTCCGACCAAAGTATTTGGAGACCCAGTGGATTACACAGGCAAGACGCTGAAGACGTGCACTCATGGACGGTTCACGTGGGCATGGCAAACTTTTCTTTTTCTCCGGCTTTGCCAGAGCTAGACCCCAAAACGCCTGTTGCGGACTGAAGTGGGGCAAGGTATAGTGATAGCTGATGTTCAGTAGTTTTCCTCTGTTAATAAATCAGCGAGTAACCGGTTTTTTTGTGTTTTGTTTTTCCCCATGCGTCCTAGCTGTCAGCTACTCAGGTCCAAACCCATAAAAGGTTCAAAAGAACGCTATTTATTAGGACAAAAATATTATTTCGTCAGCTACTCAGTGGGAATTTTCTCACGTGCAACATTGCTTTGCTTGCAACGCGAGTTGCTGAAGTCCAGTAGATCGGGAGCCCAGTAGTGAGGTGGGTTGGACCATGGACTACCTTTGTTTTTGCACCGGCTTTGTGAACGGTTTTCCAGTGCGTGGTTCAGCTGTACCGCACAGGACTATGTGCACAGCAGTTTTCCAGCGAGAAGATGGAACAAAATGAGTGGGATGAGGGACGTGTTTGCTATCAGTTGATAGCAAAAGCTTCTAGCGAGCGAGACTGGTATGATTATGGACACGCAGGCATCCCGTGTTGGACGGATGACTGTGTGGTCGAGTCAGTGGTACTGTATCAGGGAGGAAACCGGGTAGTTATTATTGAGATGAATGTCAACGCTCTCTCTCCCTCCCTCTCCCTCTCTCTCTCCCCTCCTCCCTCCACGCACCCTGTCTCCTCCCCGCAGGATTTGTAGGAACGCGCATGCTGGCGTTGAAGCATAGTTTACATTCAGCTGCAGATTTTTTCAAAATATTTTTTAGGCGAGTCAGTTGTGTTTTTGCCCAGTCGTCAGCCGATCTGTCGCCGTAGTGAGATTGTTCAGTTGTAGTTTTTCAGCTTGAAGCGTGAGCTGTCTGGGCGTTTACTCTGGGTTTTTTCTTTTCTTTTTCAGGTGTTTAGGCTTTTCATTCTGCCAGTGTCGCTGTCAGATTTATTGAAGACTACCTCCCAAGCACCCAGTTCCCCCCCCCCCCCCACACACACACACTCCCCATCCTGCATACTCACTGCACACACAGCTGAGTAACTCCTACATTTAAGGGTGCACACCGGTGAATATGATACACGGAACATACATCCCCCACACACACACTCCACCCCCACACACACACACACACACCGGTGAATATGATACACGGAACGCACACACACACACTCACACACACACACACACGCACACACACTCTCCCCCCCCCCCACACACACACACACACACACACACACACACACACAGAGGAAGCAGCTTCAGCTGTGCCAAGTGGTATTAGGTAGGCTGCTGTGTCAGCCAGTGTCCAGATTGAGGTGACAGGTTTTATGTTCATCAGATTCTTTCAGTGCATTGTTCTCTGTTACAGGCTCTATGGCAGACAGTAGCATGAAACAAGGACAGATGTCACCAAGTTTTCCAGTAAGTGTCAACTTGTGTACACGTGTGCGTGTGTATGTGTGTGTGTGTGTTGCTGTCAGTTATCAGTCTCTTCCCCCCCAATCTGCCTACACACCTTTCTCCTCTTATTCCTCCTGATTTGCCTTTTCACGTAATTATGCCACTAACCTAGCCTGCCCATGAATCATTTATTCAAAATGTTGTGTTTTTGTTCTGTTTTGCTGCTGTTGTTGTTATTGGTGTGTGTGTGTGTGTGTGTGTGTGTGTGTGTGTGTGTGTGTGTGTGTGTGTGGTGTGTGAACTAACAGGCAAACTATGGCAGGAGAAATGCTCATTTTTATAGCATGTAGATTTTTATCATTCTGGTTCTATGCAGAAATCGTTCTGCATACTTCTAGTTTTCAAAGCATTCACATTCTTCATTCCTTGTGGCTGTGTTGATTTGCATTCATTTGCTGGCAGCATCTGGTTGCATCAGACTGACTGTGCGTTGGACCGAAAAATTGAGTATGCATCGATTTCGAGGTTTTGTCCAGTTCTGCACAGTATGCTGTGCACTAAACAGCTGTATTATTATATTTATATATATATATATACGTTTCTCATCATCTGGTCGATAGGGCCTGCAGGCTTAACTGCTGAGTAACAATGCTAAGAAGGCTGGAACGTTGATCCCTGTACACATCAGTTGGCTTGACAGAAAACGTGTGTATCCACATCAGTTACCATTGGTGATCAATCTTTCACTGTTAACAGTTTGTTTCAAACTGAACTGAAACTGAGGTCTCTGTCAGCATCAGCGAATGGTGAAATTGGAAGTTTTTTGTGAAGTAAGTGAGTTTTACAGCTCAGGGTAGGTGAGTGCGCTTTTTGATAATGTGGCACAACAGATAACTTTATGTTTTTAATGTCAGCACGCTTCTATACTTTATACTTCTATACTTTAATGATTAATAAGTAAGCTTGGATTAAGCTCAATTTCCGTGGTTGTGATATAAATGCAGATGACAATGTTCTGTACATTTTGTTGTTTTGCGGACACCTTACTGTTGTACTTGTGAATGTGCCCAAGACCTTTTTGTCAGTGTTTGACCATTCTCCTAGGCGTAGCCCCCACCTTCTGGGTTAACCTCTTTTAACACACAACAGTTGGAATTGGCAGCAAAATTTAAAACTGCCCTCGGAACATACCAGTTTCCTGTGCACAGTTGATCAGTGTGTGTGTGTGTGTGTGTGTGTGTGTGTGTGTGTGTGTGTGTGTGTGTGTGTGTGTGTGTGTGTGTGTGTGTGTGTGTGTGTGTGTGTGTGTGTGTAATTCAAAGAGGGAGGATAAAGCTATTGTTACAATGTGATTAAAGATATTTTTTTTAGATTTCATGCTTTGTCCTTTGGACACTTTTATTTGTTCTCTGCTTAAGTTCGGTTTGGTAGTTGTAAATAACACATATTGTGTGACTCACAGTGGGTGTGGGAGGGTGCATAGGCTGCATTAAAGTTCTGCTCTTTTTTTCTCTCTTTATTGTACATTTTTTAAACTGAATTTTTAATGCTTTAAGTATTTTGAATAGGCTTTGTTGATTTTGTTTGTTCTCTGCTTAAGTTCAGTTTGGTACTTGTGAATATTTAATTTCCTTGTGTGACTCGCTGTGGGTATTGGAGGGTGAACAGACTGCAATAAAGTTGTGCATTTTGTTTTTGTTTTTGTTTTGTTGGTGTGTTTTTGTGTTTGTTTTTTTAATAGGCTTTGGTGTTGGTGCTGAACTTTCATCTTACACAGTTGAGGTAGCACTGGTCAGTTGTACAGTAGTTTTTAAGGTGCTGCATTTCTGTGCTTTGTAAAGCGTTAATAGCGCATGCACGGTATGAATCAGCCTTGCTGTTGATATGATTATGATGCTGATTATACTCTTTAAAAAAAATTAATTTTGTACTGACCAAAGGAGGTTTATAATATTGCAAATATTTGCTTCATTTCCACTTGCAGTGACACTGACAGTTTTCATTGGCAGTCAAGCAAAGGTTCAACATTTCAGTTAATATTTCTCAACATGATATTTTCAGAACTGCTCAATCTTTTGCAACCAAAGTTGGTATGAAGATGTCGTGTCATGTAAATTTAATTTTGTGTTGTTGTTGTTGTTAGCTTCAAGGTAAAGGTCATAATGAGGTCAGTGTCGTGACAGTCATATTATTGAAATATGACAGTTTCTATTATATCTTCAGAACTTCTGATACTTTTGCAACCATGGGTCATTATCATTAGCTGCTGTGTCTTGTGAAAAGATTGGATTGCTGTGTTCAAGATCAAGGTCACAATGATGGTCGCAGCAATGGTTCAAATCTGCATTGAGTGTTTGTCATTATGTCAGTCTGATATTTTCCATGAACAATGAAAAACTAACTTCTGTCTTCGTCATTTTTCACAAAGCTTGCTGGTATGCCTGTAGAGTACATGGCATTTTAATATTGAAGATGTAAATTAGGCACAGCCCTGCACTAATAGTAATAGTAATAGACTTAAAAGTTGAGTGTGTTTCCCCAACCCCATGCAGTTACACTACTCCTATTTTCCCCCCAGCCCCATGCAGTTACACTACTCCTATTTTTCCCCCAACCCCATGCAGTTACACTACTCCTATTTTTTCCCCAACCCCATGCAGTTACACTACTATTTTTTCCCCAAGCCCATGCAGTTACGCTACTCCTGTTTTTCCCCCAACCCCATGCAGTTACACTACTATTTTTTCCCCAAGCCCATGCAGTTACGCTACTCCTATTTTTTCCCCAACCCCATGCAGTTACGCTACTCCTGTTTTTTCCCCAACCCCATGCAGTTACGCTACTCCTATTTTTTCCACAACCCCATGCAGTTACACTAATCCTATTTTTTCCACAACCCCATGCAGTTACACTACTATTCTTCCCCCAACCCCATGCAGTTACACTACTCCTATTTTTTCCCCAACCCCATGCAGTTACACTACTCCTATTTTTTCCCCAACCCCATGCATTTACACTACTCTTGTAACCGATCTTGGGTATTTCCAGTTGCCTTCTGGTAGGGTCAGTTGTGGCCAAATCAATGAGCAAACAGCTGTCCTTTTTGTGTTGGCTTAGCTGTTACTGCCTGTACCTGTATTGATAGGGCCCAGGTGGTTTTGACATATAACACATGGAAATGAGTGTGGTGCAAGACTCCTAACTGTGTCTTATTCCATTATGAAGTTAATAGCATCACTGGGCAAAATTGTTACTACTTATGTCTTTGCTTGTTTCTCTCATGATTCAGATCAGTATTACTGGGCGTTGTGTGACTTTAAGCAGCTTTGTGCATGTACCAATGCTGATTCCTTCTAACATGCATTTTATGTTGGCTGGAAGTGGAAGTAGCACACATCGATTTTGTCCTCAGCTTGAACGTGATGCCACTATGCCCTGTGCAGGAAGCTTTCCCACATTTAGCATACTTCATGCCAGTATGAGCATCCAGATTTGCTTTCATGAATGCGTTTAAATTAAAATGAGTACCAAAAGCTTCAATCACTGCTAGGGAACTAACATTGTCCAAAGAATTAGCATTATTAAGACAGCTGGATGCATAGCTTTGAGACATGCTGACTATTTTCACATGGCCCAAATTAGGTCTGACTTTTGACTTGCATGCCGAAATCACTCGTATACATGCAATTAACCAGTCACCAAAGTATGACTGATATTTATGATTAGCCAGTTAGCACACGTAGACCTGACACGTACACCTTCGGCTAATCCCTCGATAAACAAAGGGAGTTACGGGCCTTTCCAGATCTTCAGACAGTGAACAGAGACCAGCAATGGTGAAAACATGTGCATGGGGGCTGTGAACTCAGACATACTGTACCCAAATCCACTTGAAAGGGGGCAAGATTCGTACCATTCCATAACCACTGTGAAATGTGGAATGTGTGTGTGCATGCGTGCGCTCACAGGAGTTTGTTTTGATTGTGTTTTGTTCTTTGCTTTGTAATAGGCCATGGGCTCCAATTTGGAGAAAAAAGCACATAAAAGAGTATATTGTTATTCCTATTATTATTTGGCTGAATGTTTATTGACCGATGAACTGGTTCCAGTAGGAAGACATTGATAAACTACTGATTGATTGATTGCATGATTGATTGGTTTCAGACCACCCCAGACAAGAACATGTCTCACATCGGAACACCAGATCCCTCTGTCTCCAACTCCTACAACAAACACTCCAAGCGAGAGTCCTACAAGGTCAATAATAGCTCTCAGTCAATCTGTCGCTCAGTCTCAGTCAGTATCAGATCAGAGCAATCTCTCTCTCTCTCTCTTTCTCTCTGTCTCTTTCTCTCTCTCTCTCTCCTGAAAATTTGTTCTGAATTTGTCTTACTGTCTTAATTTGTCTTATTATTGCTCTGTTCGTATGTTGTGAAGTTTTAGATAGAAATTAGTTTTTGTTTTGTTTTTAAGTCGTTTTTCCCCCCCACATAATTAATTGTATTCTTGTTTGATGTATTGAGAGTTGCTGTGTTTGTCATCAGGGACAGATTGCAAAAAAGCCAACTCGTGATTAAGTCTTTATCCTTGTGTAATAAAGTATTATCTTCTCTCTCTCTCTCTCTCTCTCTCTCTCTCTCTCTCTCTCTCTCTCTCTCTCTCTCTCTCTCTCTCTCTCTCTCTCCATTTGACGTGTCTGTTCTCTGTATCAGTGTATGTTTGTTTTGATTTGCCCTTCTTTTTCTTTTTATCAGTATACCATTGTATATAATGTAGCTTTAGCACAGCAGATTCTTACTTCTATCTTTTGGCAGCTGGGGGCTAAACCATGGTACCTTGCATAGATGTGTGTGTGTGTGTGTTTGTTGTTTTACTTTTAGCAGGGACAGATTGTAAGACTAGGCTTCTACCAAGAATGTTTATCCTCAAGTATTAAAGCAGTCAGTCTGTCAATCTGTCTCCCTTTTTGTCTCTGTCTGTCTGTACTTCTCTGTCTCTAACTCTCAGTCTCTGTCTGTCTGTCTGTCTGTCTGTCTGTCTGTCTGCTTCTGTCTCTCTCTCTCTCTCTCTCTCTCTCTCTCTCTCTCTCTCTCTCTCTCTCTCCCCCCCCTCCCCCCCTCTCTCTCCCCCCCCCCCTCTCTCTCTCTCTCTCTCTCTCTCTCTCTCTCTCTCTCTCTCTCTCTCTCTCTCTCCCCCCCCTCGCTCTCAATAGCCAGTGCAATGTGGAGATATATATATATATATATAGAGGGTCAAATTTCAGTGAATAATACATTAATAGAATATCTCATTTCTATCCTTAAGCTGCCCCTATCTTCTCTCAACTCCTGTCTGCAGATGTTGTGGGGTAGCTCAGCCTCTTTTCACTCAGATATATATATCAGACTCAGTGGAACAATGCTGGATCCAGTTGTTAAGGTTACGTGACCCTTGTTCTTAATATTCTACGCTCATTTGACTTGGAAGCAGTATCATAACTTCTCTCATCAGGCTCTTTGGTGTACTTGAGTGTTGTCATTGCGTGTCCTGCAGGCCCAGAAGAGGACTTACCGCAGTCAGAAGAAGGAGGCGGCCAAAGAACTGCTCAGCACGATTACTGACCCAGCAGTGGTGCTGCTTGGTGACTGGCTGAAAGTGCGCGGCACGCTCAAGTCCTGGTCCAAGCTGTGGTGCGTCCTCAAGCCTGGCGTGCTCGTCCTCTACAAAAGTGACAAACACAAAGTGAGACATTTTCCCGTAGCTGCATGGCCTATACAGAGCTTTGCTTAGTAGTAGGCAGATTCTATGCAAGAAAAGAAATCACCACACACACACACACACACACACACAATGATTGAGGGAACTATATGGTCTGGCATTTCATTGTCCCGAGTCCATTATATTGCCACCCTTCTTAGTGCAGACTGGACTTTCCTTATGAGCTGTTGCCAGTGTCTGTAAGCACAGTTCTAGTTTTCTTTTATTCTTTGGCAAGTAAATATGGGCATAGTTCAGGAGCTGTATGAGAGTCGAGGTGGCCGTCCTGGGCTGTCTGTCCTAACGAGCCTTCTGGTTTCTGTGGACGTAAAGCTATATTGAACCATGCTTTGGCATTGGTCTCAGCTTGTCCCTAATATGTCAGCTGACATCTGAGGACATTAAGCAACGCTACATACCTACCTAGTAAATATGGGAGGACTTTGAAGGTGCAAACTGCTGACAACATTGGCACTGTGAAGCATGGTGGCTTGGGAAACAACACACCTTAACTTTAACTTAGTTTAAATTACTTTTTCTTACTTTAAGCACATTTGTGCCATTATTTTGATGGTGTGAAGAACACTTCAAATGACAATCTTGATTTAAAAAAAAAAAAAAACGTTTTTCCTTTTCGTTGTTGGTTATTCAGAGTGTTTGTACCATAACAGGGAAGTCAGTGGGTGGGCACAATACTGCTGAATACCTGCCAGCTGCTGGAACGCCCCTCCAAGAAGGATGGCTTCTGCTTCAAACTCTTCCACCCCCTTGACCAGTCCATATGGGCCACAAAGGTAAGTCCTGCTTCAGCAGTGCAGACCCCTTCCCTTCACTCATCTATGCTAGCCACATTGATAAACATTCTACATCCCCCCCCCCCTCCCGAACCCTACTGGAAGTAACTGTTGACCAGTCCAAGTCCACAAGGGAAGGTGGGGTATGTATCTCCCAGCACAAAAGTGGAAAATAAAACAGTCAAAACAGACGGAATATGGAATTGTTGGTATTTGTGGTCTGAGCTTTGAGGAGATTTATTTAGGAGGCTTAGATGTGAACTTGCAACTATTTTAAATAATTCTGCACATGGGATTGGAATATGAAATTGCTGGTATTTGTGGTCAGAGCATTGTGGAGATTTACTTAGGAGGCTCGGATGTGAACTTTCACCTGTTTTAAATGGTTCCACACAACTCAGGCGTTGGCAGCAGATGAATGAAGAGAAAGACTACAATTGCATGAGCCAGAATTAATCATTGAAAATCTTTGTATCTTCAGCAGTATTGGTGTTTACAGAAAGTTTGATTGGATATTGGATGTTGGGATCCGACCTGTTGGGATCCGACATCCCCACCCTCCCCCCGAAAAGCACATGTGGCATGGTGTGTGTGCGCGCGCATGTGTGTGTGTGTGTGTGCGCACGCGCGTGTGAGTGAGTGTGTGTGTGTGTATGTGTGTGCAGACCCCACCCTCCCCCCGAAAAGCACAGAGAGGGTGCATGTGGCATGGTGTGTGTGTGTGTGTGTGTGTGTGTGTGTGTGCGCGCGCATGCGTGTGCATGCATGCGTGTGAGTGTGTGTGTGCATGCATGCATGTGTGTGTGTTCTACACATGGTGGATGCTAGTACAGCTAGTAGTAGTAGTACAGATGGCCATGTATCTGACTGGTTTCCATGAACAACTTTTGCCACCTTATAGATGTCACACTGGTTTGAAAAGTGTCTAGCAAGATCACTGGTTGCTTTTGCTGGAACATTGTCGTGCAGGGCCCCAAAGGAGAGACGATTGGTGCCTTTGTTCAGCCTCTGCCCTACTCATACTGCATCTTCAGGGCACCTTCGGAATCTGCAGGTAAGTCCACCGTAAACTGTAACACCCCCACCCACCCCTCTCCCACCTCCACACACACACACACTTTTCACTGCTGGAACGTTACTACTGGTCCATTATCCGAGACCATTGCCTCGTCCAGCAGGGTCTGCCTTTGGTTAAATCCACAAGCCATGGCGTCCTTCAGAGGGTATTTGCACTGGCAACACAGTTTCAGCTTACAGTGAGATGTATAGTTGTGTAAACATGAACATTTTGACCACTTTTTAATGTTAATTCAGATTTTGTTGGTGTTTAATGTGTAACAGAGTGTGTGAGTTATATTCTGATCCAAACACATAAATGTTTAAATAGAACACTAATGCGATATGACAATAGAAAACAGTGGGCAAAGTTTCTTCAGAGCGACAAAACAACAATTAAACGGTGATAGATAAAAATGTGCTGATCCTGTTGCGGTTGGGGTATGCTGAATGATTCTTCCAAACACATTTAACTATCGCTGTTCAGTGGTTGTTTAGGCGTTGTTTTGTTGCTTTGAAGACTCAGATGGGCAGTCATGCACATGTACATGACCCATTGTGTGGTGGTCAGTTGGTATAGCCACACTGATACTGACCATGACTGTGGTGTGGTGGTCAGTTGGTATAGCCACACTGATACTGACCATGACTGTGGTGTGGTGGTCAGTTGGTATAGCCACACTGATACTGACTGTGGTGTGGTGGTCAATTGGTATAGCCACAGTGATACTGACCGTGACTGTGGTGTGGTAGTCAGCTGGTATAGCCACAGTGATACTGACCATGACTGTGGTGTGGTGGTCAGTTGGTATAGCCACAGTGATACTGACCATGACTGTGGTGTGGTGGTCAGTTGGTATAGCCACAGTGATACTGACCATGACTGTGGTGTGGTGGTCAGTTGGTATAGCCACAGTGATACTGACCATGACTGTGGTGTGGTAGTCAGCTGGTATAGCCACACTGATACTGACCATGACTGTGGTGTGGTGGTCAGTTGGTATAGCCACACTGATACTGACCATGACTGGTGTGGTAGTCAGCTGGTATAGCCACACTGATACTGACCGTGTGAAGGAGTTGGCATTGGTGCTGTTTCAGGCAAGTGCTGGATGGATGCCTTGGAGCTGGCGTTGAAGTGCACCAACCTCCTGAAGAGGTCCATGACCCGACTGGACAACACCATCGATACACCTATTGACCTTGAGCTGGATCGCTCCAGGGTTCAGGTTAGTTGAGAGAGAGGCGGGGGGGGGGGGGGGGGTTACATTCAAGTTTTAGTGTGTCAATTTCCGTGCAGTCTCTTTGTGTTTGTTTCTGTATTCATCTTGCTTAGTTCTTGGATTTGAACTTTCTGTCAACAGCAGAAGGTTACCTCAGGATGAAGGGTGCACATGATCGTGAATCTTTACAAAAATCAGGAAACAGGGCAGGGCCCTGCATTGCAGTTGTCCTAGGCAAAAAGTAGTTTTGCTTTGATGTCTTCATTGACGTGTGAGGGCAGTCACATAACAGAATGAGAATTACCCACAGGAGAAAGTGCAGTGACAGAGTGAGACTGACCCCGATGATAAAGTGTGAATGACATTACAGTGGAACCCTCTGGTGGAAGTTTTGTATTCTGATCCACTCAGCCCAGGTCGCACCCATCCACACTTTTACCACTCTTCCTAAACATTTTCCATCATAACGCTTACGTAAGTGGACCCCTTGGCAAGGACCACCCTTCTTTTGACCCTTTCTCTGCTGAAGGATTTGAGGTCCTGGAGCTGTTCCTTCTGAGAATCATCCGGCAGCAACCAGGATTGGATATCGTTCATCATTTTAAGGATTATCTCCACATAAGAAAACATGAAGTGTTGGGATTCAAACTTGAGCATATCTGGATGGTGAGGCCATCTGGAAATGTGTGGGAAGTTGCTTTGCTGTGGATGTCATATGTGATGAAGGGGGGGGGGGGGGGGGGGCAGAGAAAGGGTTAAACCATTTCTGTCAGATTTTTATGAGTGGACTTAGAACAGGGCTTCCAACATTCTATGCATGCATGCACTCATCTCTCCAGACAAGATTTCACACTATAGAAATACTTCAATTGTTAATCAGCGCGTACTCAACACTGAGCCTACATGGTGCTTTACAGATTTCCATTATTAGTACTAATTATTATTGTTATTACTCTGTGTCCGCAGGAGTCGTCCTGGCAGCCACCCAGTCATTATGAGGAATACCATGGAAGCCAGAATGGCAGCGATCACCTGCATGATGGTGAGACAGACCTGCTCGGCCACAGCTTCAACTCCATGAGGGCCCAGGAACGAAACATGAATGACAGTGACCTGGAGCGGCACTTTGCCAACCAAGGTAGGTCAATCAGAATGCTTACTCTGTGTACATGTGTGGTATAGTGTCTGTGCAGTTTGTGTGTGTGTGTGTGTGTAATCCATCTTCATGTTGCAGTACATATGTGTATGTGCTAATATGTACAGCATGTGTTCACAATAACAAAGTGAATAGGTACACACACACAGACAAACACACACACGCACGCATGCACACACGACACACACACACACACACACACACACACACACACACACACACACACACACACACACACACACACACACACACACGCACGCATGCATGCATTACATTGTGATTATGCTGATGACTGGGTGGAGGTTTCCATTTCCATAGAGAAAATCATTTTCCTCAAAGGAACAGTGGAGTGTGTATTGAAGAAATGGAAAAGAGAACCAAAGGAGTGCTAAACCACACATGACCACAGTGCCATGTTGGGAGGACTTGTGATTTTGCCCATGTGTGTAACAGGTGTAGTTGTGTGCCTGTTGTGCTTTGCTGTTTGTCACCTTTTTTCTTCTTCTTTTTTTTTTTTGCACACAAGAAATGTAAATTGTTAAGTGTCTGCATTTGTATGCAGTTACGTTTTATTTACATATAAAACATTATTTTTATCGCAGATGACTTAATTTGTGCAATGGATTAATAAAGTTGTATCTTGTAACTGAATAGACTTCTTGCGGATTTGTTACTCCAGAAGCACGCATTTTGTCTTGTTATTGTTGTATTTTCTGTGCCGCCCAGTTATGGGGTGATACTAACCTTTTAAAAAACAGCCTTTCTCCTGGAGTGTTGTCTTATTAAAATCTAAGAAATCATTAACTTCACCTAGACTAGAAATCAAATGAAAATTCTCATTCATTTTGTGTTGCATTTTCTCCTTTTAAAAAAAAAAAATTCTCACCAAGTACTGTTCTGTTTTGTTACAAGTGAACCATTGTAGTACCGATGTGTAATATTCAAAATAGCAAGCTAGATCTGATGTAATGTCTTGATTAGCGTGTTTGTGCACATACATGTGTGTAGTGTGTGTATGTATGTTTGGGGGGGGGGGTGCACCTGTGGGTGTGATTAGAGAGAGAGACAATACATGATCTGTGTCTGTCACATGAGGGAGAGGGAGGGAGAAAGAAAAGTATTTTGTGGAGAGAGCGAAAGCAAGCATGTACCTGAATAATCATGCAAAGGAACACCAAAGAAACAAGCATGCCTCTTGACCCTGCAGGTGCCACTGCATCTCATGTTATGAAGAAAAAGGGGGCCTTAAAAGAAGTATCCAGTCGTGCGAGTGAGGAAACCCCTAAAGCATTCAAGCGGACACGCCGCTACTCCATAGACGTGAGTCGATCACCCGAAGCAGAACTCCCACTAAAGAGACGACCACCTTCCCCGCGGATCAGGGAACTAGTTCGATCATTGTCAAAGAAGATCATGAACGCCAGTGAATCACCTTGCCCAAGGAGGCGTCAGCTGTCTGCCCCACAGACCCCGAAGTTTTGTCGATCGCCTTCCCGAGAGGTTGTGAAGGAGAAGCCTCAGATCACTGACATGAAAAGGGAGGGTGCTACACAAGCTTTCAAGTCCAGGCACCTCTCTGTCAAGACGGAAAGCAGGGTCAAGGCTCCAGAGACTGGTCCAGTGGCTGCAGAAACTGCAGACGTGGCCAGCCAGCCTGGAAATGTGATCAGTGGCAAGGGCAAGGCTGACGATGCACCTTGCAGCTCTCGGCCAGTTCCCTTCAAGCGGTTCAGGTACAAGGCAGGCCAGGTGGCAGACTCATTAGCCTCTGGGGACTTGCACCAAGGCAAGCAAGAGAATCAGGCTGACAAGGGCCCTCGTAGCGCCTGGGCCAGGGAGGATGGCAGAAATGTCAAGGGCACCACACAGACCTCATTCCACCATGGCGACATCGAGATGGGCAGCAGCACGTTTGGGTCATCATGCCCTAGCACCACATCAGCCTTGCTCCTCGTGGTTGCCAGGGATCAGCATGTCTCGCTGTCAGACACGGAGCGTGCTAGTTCTAGGGATGCTCCTAGAGGTGCGCATCCCACGTCAGAGGCGTGTTCAGATGGCCTGAGCCACCGCGAGCCAGGTTGGTCTACGCCTGGAAACAGTTGCTATGATGGTGATGTCTCAGTCGCGTACAGCACCACCTGCAGTACTGAGTATGGCCAACCAGAATCCAACCGCGAAAGAGGAATCAAAGCAAGAGCTATGGCAAAGGGCATGATGGGTACAGAAGGAGATCAGAAATCTAGAGGCAGTGTTGTGGATCGGACTGGTTCTGGTCTGCCTTCCAGCAGCAAAGTGGGTAAATTTGACTCCAGTCCCAAGTTTAGGGCAAAGAGTGAAGCAGTCCAGACCAGGGGTCCTGCTACAGCAGGCACAGGGGGCACAAACTGCAAAGCGTGTTCAGGCTATGATCAAGCAACCCAGACCAGCAGACACAGTTGCTCCACAACCACCCTGGCCAACACGGAACCCAAAGCCAGGACAGGGTCTGGTAAAGCGAGCCACACCAGCAAGCGCAGTTACACTGCCATCGACCAAGAGGGCACACAGTACAGAGTCTGGATCGATTGTGATGAAACAACCCGTGCTAGCAATTGGGGCCACATTGCTTTTTTGCCAGTGGACACAAAATCCAAGTTTGTGGAAGATCGTGACGCAGAGGGCCAGCCTGCCTGTCACCTCACCATGGGGCGGAGAGATGAAGAAGCACAGAGAGGTTCCGGCATCACGGTGCCAAGGGAGAAACGCTTGATGTTCAGGCCAGATTGCCACAAAGGGACCCAAGTCAGCATCATGCCCATTGGGCAAACAGGCAGTGAGATGCTGCTCAGTGACCCCCCTGGAAGGCAGACAACTATGGAAACTGAGTCCAGCTCAGCTGAGGTTGAGGGGAGTCGAACTACTACTGCCACGGGACAGAGGACCGAAACAAAGTCCAGGTCCAGTGTCGACACCTTCAGCAGCAGTTGGCAGGCAGACACAGAGTCTAGGTCAGCTAATCTGCAGGAGCGCAGTGCCAGCAGCACTGCCACCTCACCGTTCAGGACCACAAGGTCTGGTTTCCGCAGCAGCTTCCAGTCCCAGGACGAATCGGATCTCAGCAACGTGTCTTTGCAGGGCAGCTCCGTCAACCTCAATGAGTCGGCCACCAGTGGCGACCTCAATGTATCTGCCAAAGAAAGCTTGAGTTTCAGCAGCAGGAGTCAGTCGAGGGCCGGCATCTACACCTCCAGGGAAAGCAGCTCCGCCAGCAGCAGCAGGCGCCGCAGGCACCACCAGGCCTCCAGCTCCAGCAAAAGAGGCAAGAAGAAGGACAAGGGGGGTGGGGGGCATGGGAAGGAGAAAGAGGGAGAAGGGGGAAAGGAGAAGAAGAAAAAGAAGAAGCACAAAGGGGAGGAGAAATCTGTCGACGGAGGTGAAGGCGGTGGGAAGAAGAAGAAGAAGAAAAAGGACAAGGGAGACAAGGCAGGAGAGGAGGAGAAAAGTGTGACAGGGGAGGAGGGAGGGGAAAAGAAAAAGAAGAAGAAAGACAAAGATAAGGACAAGGAGGGAGAGAAGAGTAACGATGCTGCAGAAGGGGGCGAGGGCGGCGGCAAGAAGAAGAAAAAGAAGAAGGATAAAGACAAAGAAGGAGAGAAGTCGGGAGACCAGGTGGAGGGTGCAGGTGAAGAGGGGGACAAGAAGAAGAAGAAAAAGAAGAAAGACCATGACAAAGGAGGAGACCATGGGGACGATGCTGGCGAGGAGGGAGACAAGAAGAAGAAAAAGAAGAAGAATAAAGATAAAGAAGAGGAACCAGGTGAAGGGGACGACAAGAAGAGGAAAAGGAAGAAGAGCAAAGGAGATGATGCAAGCAGAGAAGAATCCTCCGCTCTGGTTGAGGCAACAACAGATGATACCCACACAGAAGACACTCCAACAGGAAGTACAGCAGATAGCCTCACAACAAGCAGTGAAGGAACGAAACATGACACAGCTACTGGAGGTGGCTCAGAATTTGATATCTCAAGTTCAGGTGTGTCTGCAGCACCCAGTGCAGCTACCAGCGAAGCTCTGGTGGCTGAAAAGCACTCTGCCCACAAAACTGACCAGACCCCAAAAGGCTACACTACTATTAGCAGTGAAGGTAGTGTAACTAGTCAGACCACACAGCAGCTGACATCTGAAGTTTCCTTGGGAGGTACCCTAACCCCGACGCTTGCTAATACTGGTGGCGACACAACGGGAACGTCAGCTTCAGGTTCAGCGCCAACAGATTCTGCTTCTGAAGCAAGGTCATCATCACCGCCTCGCAGAGGAGAGGGGTACATTTCACGCAACACTTCCACCACTGAAAATGAGGAGCTTGTGTTTGAAATGCCCTATGGTTTTGAAAAAGGCAACAGCTTGCAGCCAGGGCCCCAGTCGAAGATTGATCACTTTCTGGGTCAGCCGCAGTTGTCCAAGCTGTGCCCCAAATGCCTCGCTGCTTTGAGAGGGCAGGACAACACAGCTGCCCTGGCCCCAGACAGTGCCAGAAAACCCCTGTTTGTGACCCAGAAGTACAAGGTGGTGCCGGTAGACAATACCAACTACGTGTACGACTCCCCGGAAGCCGCGAGGAAAGGTCCAGGTGGAGGAGGGCCACCGGCACCACAGAGTTGTGCAGCAGGGTCTTGTCCGTGGGAGTCGTCCATGCCTGTGCCGCCAGGCAGCCAGCCTTCAGGGTATGGAGCCGCATGGGAAAGCTATCCCGCAGCAGGTCAGTTGCAGTTTTGTTGGTGGACTTTCAAGGACCAGTAAGGCTGACATTTTCAAGGACCTAGGTCCCAGTATGACTGACTGTCAATGACCAGTAAAGCTGATGAATTCAGTGAACTAAGCAAACTCTTGAGGATATCCTGAGAGGTTTTTTCTTCTTCTTCTTCTTCTTTTTCTCCCCCTTTCAAGTCCAAAATAGAATGAATTCTGTTTAGCCATCCTAGTATATACTATACGGCTAACATTAACAGGAAAACTGCCCAGCCAAGCCTGAATATACCCCAAAAGTCCAAAACAGAAGAGATTTCCCAACCTAGGTGGAAAAGACAAGCAGCTTCCGAAGGCAGACCCAGCAAGACCATAGAAGCCTTCTCAGCCAGCTTTTTGAAGGTAATGCTGAGCATAGGAAAAAGCTTCCAACTCCAAGCCAGCCTGAGATAAGCCAAAGGTACAAAGATTTCTGAATTAACTGCAAATAAACCCAACAGTTAAAACCTAGCCTGTGGTATGGTGAGGCAAGCAAGTCAAAAGCTTCCCAGCCATCTGCAGCCAAGCCCAATATGTAAATTAAATTGCTTCTAGGCCAGCTACAGGTAAACCCAGTATTACACTGCCCAACCAACTCCGGGTATAGCCAGACAGTAAAAAAGGTTTCCCTACCACCCCTAGGTGTGCCCAGCTCATAACTCACACGGCTTCTGAGCTACATTAAAACCTTCACAGCCAAGATCCAAACACATAAAAGGTTCAAAAGAATGCTTATTTATTAGGACACAGACACACCATCTGCAGTTTTGGGGGGTAATCCCATTTGTCAAGCTACAAAATGACACTTAAACAATAGTTAAACGGTTAAAAACATTTCATGCTGGGTTTCGCGGCCAACCCGAGGCAACGCAGAGCATAGCAATGGTTTCCCAAGTTCACCTGGGTAAACCCAGCACAGAAATGGCATTCAATGGCTTGCCTTGTGACTACAGTAGAACCTTGTTAATTCAGATGCTACAGGAGTTGAATATTTGGACATAATTCCATAGTAACAGAATTTCCATCGCTGAATGTTGGGCTTTTATCTGGAAATACACAGTCTGTTTCTTGAGATCTAAAATAGGCACAGGACCATCAGTTTACTCAAGAATTTAATTTGATTCATAAAAATTCTGTGAAGAATGTTTGCTTAACTGGTTCTAACGGTGATAAAATAAGAGTAATAAAATGACTGTCATCATTTAATCATAAAGCGAGAGTAATAAAAGGACTGTACTTGAGTGTTTAATCCAAAAAAATAAGGTCTCTGACTGTGAGATATCTCGACATATATGACAGGTCTTCCATTTTTATTCTTGTACCATGGTGTTGAAAGAAAATATAATGTATGGTTCACTTTTCTGTGAAACTCAGTAACATATATATTTTCCTAAGGTTCAGCGTCTGCGGACTAATGAGAAAATAGTGCCTTGTTAGCTGCATGTTTTTGGCTGCATGCTTCTGACAGCTAGCTGCCATTTTAATAGTCTGATGGGCAAAGTCTCATTTGATATAATTCCAGGTTGGTTTGAAGTGTTTGTTTGAAGAGGTGACAGTACCCATCCCATGGGGGGGTCTCAGGTTATTGTGAAGAGCAAGTGATCTTTAAATATATAGGTCCCATTTAGGATCTGCAGGTTATATTTGAAGATGAGGCAACAGCTAGCCATCCTGTAGAGGGTCCAGTTCTCTCACAGATGACCGTTATGTAGTCATCAGTTACCAAAACCCTGTGTACGATAGGTATAGTTTTTGCTATGCCTAATATTTAATACATGTTTATGATGCTTCTTGTTTGTTTGTGTGTGTGTGTGTGTGTGTGTGTGTGTGTGTGTGTGTGTGTGTGTGTTTGTCTGAACACTAGAATAAGAAAAGGGATTGTGCTGCATTAGGCGTAATTGTTTCATTTTGACATTTGGATGATTTATCATTTGTGATGCCTCTTTGAACTGGCTGTTCAGGCTCACTAGCTGATAAGTTGAACTTGCATATAATACATTAATTGTTACCCTTGACCGTAGTCCCTTGTGTGTGGCTTTGGCCCTGTTTTTTTTGTTGTTGTTGATTTTTGTTTCTAACTTCACCAGAAAGCATTCCTGAGACTGAAGCTTCAGAACGTGCCAGCACCTGTGACCACCACTCTCTCGGCAAACCTAGCACAGATGAACTCAGCTACGCTGTCATGATGCTGAAGCTCAAAAAGATGCGGGCAGAGAGACAGAAGATTGAGCTGGAGAAGACCAACCTGAAGATGGACATCCTGGTGAAGGAGGAGCGCCTGGACCAGGAGTACGGCAAAGACAGGTGGCGCAAGCAGCTGCATCCTGAGCCAGCGGAGTTGGCCGTGACGGTCTGCCACCCACACTGCAAGGGGTCCTGCCGTGACAGCCTCTTCTGCAACACAGGGGATTGCGACCCCCAGACGTGCAACCAATCACAGAACAAGCAAGACTCTCAGGTGTCTCTGCCTCGGGTGCGTATTTACACAGCGCCAGCTAGGCTGAGCCTGGAGGAAAGCGTCAGCACTGGGTCTTCTTCTTTCGAGTGTTGCAACCACAACCTGCACCAGTTTGGCCGAGAGAGAGCGAGGGAACAGCGCTGGGAAAAGGAGGGCACAGAGGATGTCGTGAAGACAGAGCAGCAACAGACAAGAGATGCTACAACATCTCTGCATCTTGATCACTTGAAACACCAGTATCAATCCGGCACATCTGCTGAGAGTATGGAGAGCCACATCAGATCCTGTTATGCACAGCATGATGCAGAGTCCCAAACGTTGCATAAAACTGAAGAGAATAAAACCACCGGGAAGCTAAAAAAGACAACAAAAGGCAGCGGAAGAGGAGGGAGGAGTATAGACAGAGGGAGACAAGGCTGGTCCTTTCGTTTTCTGGGCCGCAAGTTGAAAAAGTGAATCTGGCTGCTCTTCTATGCTTTTCTGTGAACATCATAAGCAGTATTTCTGACTTCTACAGTTGAACACTGCCGGCTGAATTCTTTACATCAATCAATGTTAAGTATGTGAGCCTGTACTCAAGAACAGGATCAAATCTGTCTAAGCACAAGGCACAACTTCTGAACACATCAGGCTCTTCATTTCTACACAGTGAGACTCGGAGCAGTAACTGAGCGTTACTTCTGAACAGTCGAGCATCTTTTTCTGAGTAAGAGACAAGGGCATTCTGTGAGATGATGTTATCAGTTACTGCCTTAAATTTACGGCTGTAGTAATGTGTCCTGTGTTAAATCTGTTTCTACACTCTGATAATATTCAGTTTCTACACATAATATTCACAGTAATCAACCTTTATCATTGTGATCACTTTTAGTGCAGCCAACTCCGGGTCTAAAACAGATATTTGTGTGAAGAGTACGTTTGACTTGGAGTCAAAACCTTTGTGTAGCCAACCAGTACAGCCAACTTCAGGTTTAAAACTTCCTTTTCTTCCTTTTTACTTTAACTGTATCAGCCCTCCTGGGGTCCAGTCTTTTGTGCTAGTACTAGTAGCATACTCACAGAGTTGATTCCCAGTCACCCCGTCATTCTTGGGATCAACTCTGTTTGTGGACATGATTCCAGGCTGTCCAAAACCCCATTTATGGGCATTCCCTGATCGTCCAAGATGGGCAAGGCTGTGTGTTGATGGACATGATTCTAGGTTGTCCAAACACACCTATTTATGGGCATTAGGCGAACTTCATCTGTTGATGAGCACAGTTTTGTGGTGTATTTCAGTTGTTTGACATAAATGCTTTATAGAAGTGGTCACATTTTTAACTTTTACTGTGGATCTTATTATAAAAGCATTCACATTTATTGTGAGTGCTAGTAGTTTGGAAAACCAGGCAGTATTTTGTTTATTCTGAAAAACAAGAATAAAAGGATCCTTTTACACATGAATGAAGTCCTGTTTCTTTGGTTGCTTGCTTGATTGGATTTTTCTGTTTTCGTATGTTTTCTCTCCATATTTTTCTTTTCTTTTTATTTGTTCATACTTTTTTTAATCATTTTATTTACTTGTTTTTCAGTGTCATAAATATTTTAGCATAATATTTAGCTATTGGGGAGTTGGTTGGTTGTGTTCTCTAAAACAAATTAATATGGCCAGCAAGCCTGCAGATATATCACCCCTTCCCAATGGAATGCCCTCAGGGAGACAGACTATGTTCATTCTTTCTGGTGGTCTCTCAAGGCACACTGTCACTGTAGCTTGTACCCCCCTCTCCACCCCACCCCCCCCCCCCCCTCTCTGTCTGTCTCTCTCTCTCTCTCTCTCTCTGTCTGTCTGTCTGTCTGCTCTCTCTCTCTCTCTCTCTCTCTCTCTCTCTCTCTCTCTCTCTCTCTCTCTCTCTCTCTCTTTAACTCATTGTGCTTCCTAGGGTGTGCATTTGTAAGAATGTATGCCCCCCCCCCCCCCCCCCACCCCTACCTTCCCCCACCTCTTGTCCTGAGGTAACTCTGTGTTGGTGACAGACATTAAAATCTAATCACTAACTAACCCTCCAACCTCTGTGGAGTAAACATGCATATTTTTGCTTGGAAGTTTCTCTTATAGTATTGTAAATTATTATTCATTCATTCTTTTTGTTTTAGTCCATTTTTTTCTTTCTTCATTTGTTTAAAAAAAATTAATGGTTGTATAAGAATACACCAGACTTAAGGGCACCACGCTGGCAAGACAGCAAACACACACACACACACACACACACACACACACACACACACACACACACACACACACACACACACAAGCATGAGTGTTCGCATCTTTCTGCTCTGAAAAGTTTGGTCAAAACGGAGGTTTTATCACATTTGCCATCTTGTGCAATGCATTCATTGTAAGCAATTTATTAATTTTTGTTTATTCCGTTCCACATTTGTTTATTTTCCTTCATGTTTGGGGTTATGTTTATTTGGTGATGATGTTCAGGACAACAATTGTGGGTCAGTTTTCCCTAACATGTAATAGTTTCTGTAATTTGTTTTGTTATTTATGACCTAATTCAGTTGTTTGTTTAGTCTTGTTGTCTTTTTTGTTTTTTAACGAGTGCCTTGTGCATGCTTTTTGTTGTTGTAGTTACTTTGTTGTTGTTCTCTTCTGAATTGTTAAGTGTCAGATTTGTCATTTAATTCTCTGTCTGTCTCTGTCTGTCTGTCTGTCTGTCTGTCTGTCTGTCTGTCTGTCTGTCTGTCTCTCTCTCTCTCTCTCTCTCTCTCTCTCTCTCTCTCTCTCTCTCTCTCTCTCTCTCTCTCTCTCAGATTTTTTAGCATAGCTGCATTGAATCATTTGTACAGAGCTGGAGATTTAAAAAAGAAAAAGAATTGCCCTCAGTGATGTGTTTCTAAAACACATGTGGACTTATTTTCTCATTTAAGAATAGCAGATGTAAACATTCTAGTTTTATTTGCAAGTACATGTAGCAGCAATAACCAAAACAAGAAAAGGAACAAATGGTTGTGTAACTGTAAAGAGTAGCTGATGACACAGTATATACATCACTGAGGTGAACTTTTAAAGCACCTTGATCCATTTTTAGGTCACATGCGCACGCACACACACACACACACACCAGATGCATGGCATAATTGATAATTAACCCAGGCATAAAAATGTTATGTAAGTCACTCTTGATCAACATCTCTACCTTTCTTTTTAATAATTTTAGCCACAAAAACTGTTGTTCATACCTACAGAGTTGACCAGTGTATACATGTGTTGACATGAATGGGAGGGAAACACTATTTTCTAACATTGGTGGTTCATGTCTGTGGTGCTGTCGTGTCCTGTCCCTTGTTGTGACTTCAGTTGAGGGTTAAAAACTCCATAGCTGTCTGTGGGTTGTAATTGTTGGGCAGGTCTGGTTACATGCACTTTCCTCCTTTATTTCTCTTTCCTTTCAACATCACTCAGTTTTGCGCCATCATGTTGTGTGTCTGCAGGTCTGGATGACGACAAGTCGGACCGGGAGGATTCAGAGTCCTCGCAGTCAGAGTTTGAGGAGGATGCCCAGCCTTCCCACACTGTCATCACTCCACCTGAGGAGACCAACTATGTCATCAACAGCAGGGAGGAACTGGGACAGGTCAGTTTGCCCTGTTCATGTCTGTGTGTTGGGGAGGGGTGGGGGGGTGCGTGTGTGCATAACTCTTATGTTGTTGGCATCAAGTTGAATAGCTTCATGCCAGTTTCTTTGATCTTGGCCCATCTTCAAGGTCTGGTAGAGAAAAATCTTGACGTATAATTGACTGAGGATTTGTTGATCATGTAAATTTCATTGGGTTTGCTTGGTTTGGGTTTGTTTGTGGTTGTTGTTTTTTTGTTTGTTTTTTGGGGGGCAGGGAGGGAGGGAGAGGGTGTGATTTTCTTTCACTGTTTACATGTGCTGATTGTAAAACTGACTGACAAATTTGCTTTCGGAGTAGTTTTCATCAAAGGCTCCAGGATTTACAATGAAAGAAGAAAGGGAAAGGTGTTTTCATGGCGCTTTTGTTGATGTTGGTCAGTTTTCTCGTATTTGATTGATGGGATGTACTAATGTACAGGATGTGTGTCTGTCTGTCTGCTTCAGAGTGGAGATGACTGTCAGACAGAAGAAGTCACAGATGAGAACAAAAGTTTGATATGGACACTAGTCAAACAGGTATTTCTCTCACACGTCTGCCTGCTCTCCTGCAAGCTCTGACTCCCCACCCCCCACCCCCCACCCCCAGCCCCCTCCTTTAGGATATGTGTCTTGCTAGTTGCCCATAGCACAAAAACTTCTTTCAAGAGCTGCTGGATAACAGCATTCTTTCATGTCCCATACATGCATTTGAAAGGACTTACTTGAATTTAAAATGAAGTGTGTTCAAGGCAAAGTGTTTGAATATAGTAGACAAAAAAGAAAAACAGCAATTGTAAAGAGGAGAAATTTGTGCCTGTAATATTAAAAGGGGGATTTTGCAATTTTCAATCGGATGACCATTGATGTAACTGACATGTGGGTGGGTTGGTTCAGGTGCGTCCAGGCATGGACCTGTCCAAAGTGGTGCTGCCCACCTTCATCCTGGAGCCGCGCTCCTTTCTGGACAAGCTGTCTGACTACTACTACCATGCTGACATCCTGTCAGGGTAAGTCACAGGTTACCACAGTCCTTTCTGGGCAAGCTGTCTGACTACTACTACCATGCTGACATCCTGTCAGGGTAAGTCACAGGTTACCACAGTCCTTTCTGGGCAAGCTGTCTGACTACTACTACCATGCTGACATCCTGTCGGGGTAAGTCACAGGTTACCACAGTCCTTTCTGGGCAAGCTGTCTGACTACTACTACCATGCTCAGTCCTTTCTGGGCAAGCTGTCTGACTACTACTACCATGCTGACATCCTGTCAGGGTAAGTCACAGGTTACCACAGTCCTTTCTGGGCAAGCTGACTGCTACCATGCTGACATCCTGTCGGGGTAAGTCACAGGTTACCACAGTCCTTTCTGGACAAGCTGACTGCTACCATGCTGACATCCTGTCGGGGTAAGTCACAGGTTACCACAGTCCTTTCTGGGCAAGCTGACTGCTACCATGCTGACATCCTGTCGGGGTAAGTCACAGGTTACCACAGTCCTTTCTGGGCAAGCTGACTGCTACCATGCTGACATCCTGTCGGGGTAAGTCACAGGTTACCACAGTCCTTTCTGGGCAAGCTGACTGCTACCATGCTGACATCCTGTCGGGGTAAGTCACAGGTTACCACAGTCCTTTCTGGGCAAGCTGACTGCTACCATGCTGACATCCTGTCGGGGTAAGTCACAGGTTACCACAGTCCTTTCTGGACAAGCTTTCTGACTACTACTAAGATACTGACAGGGTAAGTCACAGGTTAATATAGTCCTTTCTGGACAAGCTGACTACTACTACCACCATGCAGACATCCTGTCGGGGTAAGTCACAGATTACTAAGGTCCCATCGCTGCTGTTTGTGGTACTTATTGCTGACATTGTGTCAGGGTGGTAAGTCACAGTCTGCTCATGTATGCAGCTACCATGGTGCTGACCTCCCGTCAGGGTAAGTCACAGGTTATGAGTATCTGATGACAGAGGTATGGTCATTGCAGGGGTAAATCAGTTCTCATTTGTGGAAAAAGGCATTGTGTTCTGAATGTGAAGATGGGTAGTATTTGGCTGTATGTATTCCCTGCATGAGGTGGTGTATTTAACATTATGTGGGATGGCACAAATGCATCATTTCGGCTTGCCCATCCAAACATGTTTCGATACTTTTACAAATGAATACTAATAGTTGCTATTGATTCCAGCACTACCTCCATTGCCATCTTTGGTCTGTTAAATGGGAACTGCTCTGAAAGGAAAATAGTCCTCTGAATTCCAGTTTAATTCCATATACATTACCATGTCTCACAAATGCCTCTCTGGAGTGTTCATTGTCTCAACTGGAGCTGTCTCAGCTGGAGCTCCAGCATGTTTTACTTCTAGTTTATAGAAGTTGTGTTGCTGTTAGATGGTTTGGTTTTGTACAACTTCCCCCCACCCCCCCACCCCCCCAAAAAAGATTAGAAATAAATGGTTATATTGCCTGATATTTGAGACTAGTTTGAACCAGGTGCATTACTTAGATTTAGAATGAATGTCAATTGCTTAAAAATAAAACTATTGACGAAGAAGGCCTTGGGTGTAGCATTGTATTTGACTGTTCTGTAGACTGAACAAACTCTTGCCCTGTGTGTTTCTGGCATGATTACCCATCAGTTTTGGTGGTGACGATGTGTGACCATTATGTTATTCTATGTTCTCTGTTGTGATTCCAGGGCGGTGTTGGAAGAAAGTCCCTACAGCCGTATGAAGTCAGTGGTCAGGTGGTACCTCTCTGGATTCTACAAGAAACCAAAGGTACATGCATTGTGCATTCACCTGCACATGCAGCAACATCCATCTGCATTTATAATTACTCATGCGTTTGTGGACGCTTACAAGTTAAACCCACCTGCCTGTATTTGTGTAAAGTTATGAAGCATACACACGAACATGTGCGCACACACACACACACGCACACTTACATGCACACACTCACGCACACACACAAATGCACACATACATGTGCGGGCACACACACACATGCACACACATGCGCATGCTAATGCACACACGTGCACATACATGCATGCACACACACATACACACATGCAGCCTTGTACATGATCTCACAAGACAAACACATAATTATGCCAAATACTCACAGAGTCTGTCCTATGCATGTACATGCTTTTTTTGCACTCACATGCACTCATGATGGTGTCAAAGAACTTTAAATTTTTTAACAGGTGTCTGCCAGTTAGCAGTGCGTACAAATAATGAATCAAAATGATCGGCTCCTTTTCTTTTTGCGTGATAAGTTTTGTGTTTTAAGGTAGCCAAACTGATTTTCTTTTCTTTTTTAACCCCTTGAAATTGGTAAAAGTAAAGGGACATGGCTGTCATCAACAGAGGAGGCTTGGTGGGTTTTTTTATTGGGGGGGGGGGGGGGGGGGGTTGGCAGGGGGTCTGTGAAAGTTGTGACCAGTGAAGGCAAGAAAGTGCCTGTGTTATTCTCAATGATTTTGTTTTGAATGCAGGGGCTGAAGAAGCCGTACAATCCTGTGATAGGGGAGGCCTTCCGCTGTTGCTGGCATCACCCGGTCACTGGCAGCCGCACCTTCTACATTGCTGAGCAGGTCCGTTTGTCCCTTGGTCCGTCTTCATGTTGGTTGGTCTGTATAGGGCTGTCTGTTGGTCTGTCTTTGTGTTCATTGGTCTGTATAGGCCTGTCTGTCTTTGTGCCAGTTGGTCTGTATAGGACTGGTGGTCTGTCTTTGTGTTGGTTGGTCTGTATAGGTCTGTCTGGTGGTCTGTTTGTGTTCAGTGGTCTGTATAGGTCTGTCTGTTGGTCTTTGTGCTGGTTGGTCTGTATAGGTCTGTCTGGTGGTCTGATGGTCTGTCTTTGTGTTGGTTGGTCTGTGTAGGTCTGTCTGGTGGGCTGTTCACATGCCTCTGTGTCACTCAGCCTGTTGGTCAGTCTATCTGTTCATACATGGGTCACTCAGTACCCATGTCCATGTCCAGCTGTGGGTCCACATATTGGCCTGGGTGTCTGCCTGTGCTGCTTTTAGCATCCTTCATCCTGAGGTGACCCAGAGCAGTTGACAGGGACGCTAGAAGCTGGGAACTAACTCTTAACACCCTTGTTCAAGCCAACAAAAATGGGTGGTTAATGCATTCCATACAGCAGAACGAGTCCTTTGTTCCTCATGGTTGCACTTTATGCCACCTGCTGAATGAGGCCCTCATTCCACGAACTGCACTTGTGTTGCCGTGGAAAAAGGCCAAAATGAAACTGAACTGAAACAAACTGGAGTGCAGTTTTGAGTAAATTTGCTTGTATTTTAAATGTAAATACCTTGCGCTCATTTGAGGAGAAGCGCTGATCAGTAATTGTCATTACTGGTATACAAGTTGATCTGATCTTTTCTTCTTCTTCTTTTATTGCAGTGGAGGCTTAAAGGACTTGGGGTGAGAACAGCATCATGCTAGGTGTATGCCTGTTTGCACAGATGTCTTATTTAACTGTACCTTGGATTCATTCCAGGTGTCCCACCATCCCCCCATCTCTGTGTTTCACGTGACAAATCGTAAAGATGGCTTCAACATCAGTGGCAGCATTCTTGCTCGATCCAAATTCTATGGTGAGTGCATGGCTTGGCCTGTCAAGGTCTGTTGCAATAATAAAAAGGCAACATTTGCTGCTTGTGTTTGTGTGCATTGTGAAGCAGTGGCCTAGCTGCATACGATTACGGCTCTTTTGCATTCATTGTGGAGAGGATAAAAACCAATAAAGCATTCTGGAAATAGATATTGCCTCTCGAAGTTCTGGATTTGTCATGCCTACAATTTCATGTTTAAAAAATACGTTAGTTCTGATTTTTGATATTGGCAGAACTTTTTGTACCAGAACTTGCTAAAGTCACTCTTGGGTGTGTTAGGCATGTGCAAAAGACACATATGCAGATTTGTTCACATAGGCTTTCTGCACGTGCACAAAAGGCATGAAGCAAAAGATCGCATATTCCCTGAAGAGAACGTGGCATCCTTGAAGCTAGAAGTCAAATAGTGTGCAAGAATGGGGGCACTATTGCAACATCATTTCGTGAAAAGTATCTAAGTATGCGTGAACCTCCTGATTGCCCACTTCCAGCCAGAAAGAAATGTTTCCAAATGTTCAGAAAGAATACCGTGAGAAATGACCTTTCGAAAATTGATGGTCATAGGTGACACGTTTAACTCTGAAGTTTGCTGCTCTGTTTTTTTTGTGTGTGTTGTTGTTTTTCTCACGTGATATCTATGGCCAGATTGAATAAACTGCTGCAGAATAGCTATGTGATTCACTTAAGTATTCTCTTGATCTAATGATATTGGTCCTGTAGTATTCTTTGAAATCGTGATCGTAATGCTTTTCAGGACAAAATATGGAAGAGCAATTAGCAGGGAGTCAGATGCCCTTGGGTTGTTGTTTTTTAGTTTAAATCTTAAGAGCTGTTTCAGGGAGTGTGCCTCTTCAGCGGGGGGAGGGGGGATATCTGAAACAAGAATGACTGCTAGCATTAACTGTTGTATCGTGTCTTAGATTAAATAAGCATTCTTTTTAACCTTTCATGTGTTTAGATGTTTCAGGGAGTGTGCCTCTTCAGCGGGGGGAGGGGGGATATCTGAAACAAGAATGACTGCTAGCATTAACTGTTGTATCGTGTCTTAGATTAAATAAGCATTCTTTTTAACCTTTCATGTGTTTAGATGTTTCAGGGAGTGTGCCTCTTCAGCGGGGGGAGGGGGGATATCTGAAACAAGAATGACTGCTAGCATTAACTGTTGTATCGTGTCTTAGATTAAATAAGCATTCTTTTTAACCTTTCATGTGTTTAGATGTTTCAGGGAGTGTGCCTCTTCAGCGGGGGGGAGGTGGGGTATCTGAAACAAGGATGACTGCTAGCATTAACTGTTGTATCGTGTCTTAGATTAAATAAGCATTCTTTTTAACCTTTTGTGTGTTTAGGTGTTTCAGGGAGTATGCCTCTTCAGCTGGGGGGAAAATATCTGAAACAAGGATGACTGCTAGCATTAACTGTTGTATCGTGTCTTTAGATCAAATAAACGTTCTTTTAACATTTTATGCGTTTGGATCTTCTTCAACTGGATCTTTGCCTTTGCAGGTAACTCCTTGTCTGCCATTTTGGACGGAGTGGCCAGGTTATCGTTTCTGGAGAGGGGGGAGGATTATTTCATCACCATGCCTTATGCTCACTGTAAAGGTAAACAGATGTGTGGATAATGTGTGTGTGTGTGTGTGTGTGTGTGTGTGTGTGTGTGTGTGTGAGTGTGTGTGTGAGAGAGAGAGAGAGAATGAGAGGCCATCCCTCTTTTGATACCACTTTTTCAGGGTTTGCAATAACTGATAACTGATAATTTCCAGAATTTTATCAATGAACACCAGTACTTACCTGGAAAAAATCAGCGATCGGTCAGACATACCAGCTGTTATTTTGTTTCACCAGTTCTCAAAAACACAAAACAAAAACACAGCAGGATGAAAGAGGAGAGGGATGTGTAGGACTGTCTGGTGGTCTGTCTTTGTGTTGGTTGGTCTGCATAGGTCTGTCTGGTGGTCTGTTTGCCTGTGTTCAGTGGTCTGTATAGGTCTGTCTGTTGGTCTTTGTGTGTGTGTGTGTGTGTGTGTGTGTGTGTGTGTGTCTGTAGGATGCTTGCTAGTAGTAGTATAGACAGCCATCTATCTGATTGTCTGACCATTTTCCATGAACCACTTTCAGCACCTTACAGAAATCACACTGGTTTGAAACACGTCTGGCACAATCAGTGCTTTTTCCAAATTCCTTCTCCTCGTATTGCCATGTAAAATGGGCCCCTGTCAAGGACCATCTCTCTTTTAAGAGCACCCTAAATGTCAAGCAAAAATAGCGGTTGGGGGCAGGGGGGTTCCACTGCATTAAAAGTCTGTTGCACACTAAGCAGCAAGGGGTCACCAGTTTTTGTCCTGGAGATGTACCTTGAAAATGGAATGGGAATCATTGATGCTATATTGTATTCAGTTTAGTACTGTGTCTTACTCTCATGTTGCTCAATTGACGTTATATTTATAATGTCTGTGCCTTTACGGGCGTGTGGGAATGTCTAATTGTTTGCTAATGTATTTGAATTCAATCAAGGCTACATACATTATTATGCTGCCTTGTTGATCGTTCATTGTTCATTCACCATTGTCTCAATCCTTGTTTAGTGTCTTGTAAAATGCAGTGAGTGTTCCAGTACATGATGTGCATGCACATGTGTGGGTGTGTAACTGTGTGCTCGTGCTGCTTTTATTGCTCATTCATCACCGCGGTCCTCTTATGTGCAGTTGTACTCACCCAGAACTACTTTTTTATTCACATATTTTTATCCCCATTATTTGGCTGACGTGCTAGCTGCTACAGTGTACTGTGCTTGCAGCTCTTTTTCTTCTTCTGTTTTTTGACACTGGGACAGGTGCATTAAAAAGTAAAACTTATTATCGTTGTTGTTTGTGTCCTAGGAATCTTGATTGGCACACTGACCATGGAGCTGGGTGGGAAGGTGACCATCGACTGCCCCAAGACTGGCTACAAGTGCGAATTGGAGTTCAAACTGAAGGTACTGCACGGCACCCTTTTCGTCTGGGTCTTGATCAGCTCACCTTAGCCGAGCACCCCAAACTTCCATGTAGACTCAGCACACAAGGGAGTTAATTGAACTACATAAGTACAACAACAAAGACCTGAGTCACCTGCGGTAACTCTCACCTGGCATGCGTGTAAATGCAAGGTACATAAACTCCACCAGAGGTACATCCTCCTCTGTTCCATGTAGACTGTCATTTACCCATGGTCTGCATGGTCGCCAAGAATAGCAAAGTTTGTGTGCTTGCTGATTATTGATGACGATTTGTATACACCCAAAGCTGGGTGGTGGTAGAGTGAATTTGTGTGTGGGTTGGGAGGTGGTGGGGGGAGGGAGGTCGTCACTTTGTCTATCTGTCTAAACCTGTTCAGGTTTTGTCAGGACACTTTGAGAGCTTTGTAACAGTTAATACCAGGAGACGTTTTACAGGAAAGCAAAGCAATGTTGCATGAGACTTCCATTTTTGGTAGATTTGAGAATGTTTTTCATTTGTGGCAAACAAAGCCTCTTATTTTCTTCGGGGATTGGGTCTCTTCCTTTGGCAGTGGAAAGAGGGGGGTGGGAGGGGGGTGCTAAAAATTTAAACTGAAATTTGAACAGAGGGGAGTCCAGATACATTATGTAGGAGGCTTATCTTTCATCGGGATGGTCTTTTGTGTGCATAGATTTTTAAAAATAAATTTTCACTCTGATAGCAAAGCAAATTCTTTAGGACCCCCTCCTCTCCCTGCCCCCCCTTCCCGAACTTGTTCTCAAATTATTTCAGTTGATTGATGTGCTGTGTGAGTTTGTGGTGTGTGCACAGGTGTGCATGCGTTTGCGTGTGTGTGTGTGTGTAATGTAGGTCTTGCCTGGTTAGCTTCTTATGATTTGAATTGATTGTAGTCAGTGCTATTGCCATTTTCTGCTGGAGGTGTTTGCTTACTTGAAACATTTGGGGAAGAGAAATGTCCAGAGAGAGTGGCTATCGTTGTTTCATTGTAATGCAGTGCGTGTCCGCATCAAGTTTTTGTAGTGATACTATATAAGTGATCATCATTCAATCAATCAATAACCAACCCTTCCCGCTGTTTGTTCCACCAGCCATTCCTTGGCAGCGGTCAGGCATCCAACAGAATCCACGGCAAGATCACCATGGGCAGCGACGTGCTGGCCATGATCGACGGTCACTGGGACCAGGAAATCTACATCAAGGACCGAGCTCTGGACAAGGTCAGTGTTGCTGCAATAGCAGAATCAGCACACAAGGGAGTTCATTAGCACTCAAAGTACATAATTTATTATTAGTCGGAGTGGCAGCAGCCCAGGACTGACTGTGGACATGACATGATGACAGCGGCCAAGAGACACTGGGAACAGACAGACAGAAAGTCTGAGAATCTGTACACAAGGGAGTTCATTAGCGCTTGAAATACGTAACACAAGTACAACAACAAAGACCTGAGTCGCTTACGGTAACTCTCACCTGGCATGCATGTAAATACAGTGTACATAAACTCCACCAGAGGTACATCCTCAAATGGAGCATGCTGGGCCTCGTTCTGTTTCAGCTTCATTGCTGCAAATGGTTAGGCTGACATCAGGATAGCTGCAAGTGGGGTTGGGGGGTGGGGAGGTGGGGATGGGGGGAGAGCTGGTCAGTACGAGGTACTCTTCTTGCAGCTGCTGCTGTAGCTTTTGCCTAGTTGTGTGACCTGCATTTCCTGACCACTGACATTGTAAAGGTTGCAATGAAATTATTGTTCTTCCAAATTTCCACACAAGTTGCTTAGGTTAAAACTGAAAAAAAATTAAATCAGATATCAAAAACGATTATAAAACCATGATGAGATTCTGCCAGACACTTCAGGCATTCAACACACCCCAACCGCAGGCGGATAAGCACAGTATTTCATTTATCACCGTTTAACTGTCGTTCCATTGCTTTGAAAAAGGAGCTTACCCAGAAAATTAAAACATGTTTTGTATTAGCATTCTTTTTAGCCATTTACGTGTTTGGATCAGTTGTTCAGATAGATGAGAACTGCGCTACTCCCTGAAAGGTTCCAACGTTACGATGCACCCCCATGGACCTGCTACAGACGGTGCTGGGCATTTCAGGGGGAGAAAAACATCGTCTGTTCAGATTATTGAATGAAATAGTATTGATAACTTGCAGGCAAGCCACTTCATGGTGATCAGCTTTACTGTCCTCCCTAACCAAAGGTGTTTTTAACCCCTGCTCTTCTGGTGCCATCATTGCTGGTTTTCGAGTGATCTTGCCCACTGCGACGGTGTGACAACTCATAGTCTTGTTGCTGTGCAGAAGAGAGATGTGTTCTGGAACCCCACACCAGACATCCGTGCTGGGCGACTGAAGCGATTCACCGTTCCCATTGCTGACCAGTATCCCTTTGAGTCAGAGAGGTGGGTTATAGCGCTTGCTTTCTGGGTTCTTGTCAGTTTTGTTTGTTTGTTGTGTCACCCTGTGCATCAAAGGAGCATGGTAAAAAGAGAGTGTGTGTGTGTGTATGTGTGTGTGGTGTCACAGTGTGTGCGTGTGTGTGTGTATGTGCACGTGCATGCATGTGTATGTGTGTGTGTGGGTATGTGTGTGTGTGTGCATGCATGTGTGGGTGTATGTGTGTGTGCAGGTGTGTAGGGGTGTGTGTGTGTGTGCATGTGTGTGTGTGCATGCATGCATCTGCGTGTGTGTGTGTGTGTGTGCGTATATGCATGTGTGTTTGTGTGCGTGCATGCGTATGTTGTTTTGGGCAGTTAGCTCCATCAGTTAAATCTGTTGTGTGTGTGTGTGCACATGTTTGTGTGCACATGTGTGTATGTGTATGTGCCTGTTTCTGGTATTGGGATGTGTTGCAGACTATGGGAAAAGGTGGTCAGCCTGTTTCTGACATTGGGGTGTGTTGCAGACAGGGGAAAAGGATGATTGGCCTGTTTCTGACATTGGGGTGTGTTGCAGACAGGTGGTCAGCCTGTTTCTGACATTGGGGTGTGTTGCAGACAGGGGGTCAGCCTGTTTCTGACGTTGGGGTGTGTTGCAGACACTGAGACAGGGGGTCAGCCTGTTTCTGACGTTGGAGTGTGTTGCAGACAGGTGGTCAGCCTGTTTCTGATGTTGGGGTGTGTTGCAGACAGGTGGTCAGCCTGTTTTCTGATGTTGGGCTGTGTTGCAGACAGGGGGGGGTGATCAGCCTGTTTTCTGATGTTGGGCTGTGTTGCAGACTATGGGGAGGGGTGATCAGCCTGTTTTTTGATGTTGGGCTGTGTTGCAGACTATGGGGAGGGGTGATCAGCCTCTTTCTGATGTTGGGCTGTGTTGCAGACTATGGGGAGGGGTGATCAGCCTCTTTCTGATGTTGGGCTGTGTTGCAGACTATGGGAAGGGGTGATCAGCCTCTTTCTGATGTTGGGCTGTGTTGCAGACTATGGGAAGGGGTGATCAGCCTCTTTCTGATGTTGGGCTGTGTTGCAGACTATGGGAAGGGGTGATCAGCCTCTTTCTGATGTTGGGCTGTGTTTCAGACAGGGAAGGGGTGATCAGCCTCTTTCTGATGTTGGGCTGTGTTGCAGACTATGGGAAGGGGTGATCAGCCTCTTTCTGATGTTGGGCTGTGTTGCAGACTATGGGAAGGGTGATCAGCCTGTTTCTGATGTTGGGCTGTGTTGCAGACTATGGGAAGGGGTGATCAGCCTTTTCTGATGTTGGGCTGTGTTGCAGACTATGGGGAGGGGTGATCAGCCTTTTTCTGATGTTGGGCTGTGTTGCAGACTATGGGGAGGGGTGATCAGCCTTTTCTGATGTTGGGCTGTGTTGCAGACTATGGGGAGGGGTGATCAGCCTCTTTCTGATGTTGGGCTGTGTTGCAGACTATGGGGAGGGGTGATAGCCTGTTTCTGATGTTGGGCTGTGTTGCAGACTATGGGGAGGGGTGATCAGCCTGTTTCTGATGTTGGGCTGTGTTGCAGACTATGGGGAGGGGTGATCAGCCTGTTTCTGATGTTGGGGTATGTTGCAGACTTTGGGAAGGAGTGAGCAAGGCAGTGATGAGCAGCGACATGCAGGCAGCAACCAATGAGAAATACATCATTGAGGAGGAGCAGAGGAAACACACGCGTGAGCGTAAGCTGAACAAAACGGAGTGGGTGCCACGCTACTTCGAGAAGGACTATGGTGGGGCTGACTGGATCTACAAACATGCTGAGTGAGTGGCTAGATTGATGCCAGAGTATCGGGTTTTGATTTCATTGTGTCTTCATTTTCACATGCTGGTGCAGGAACTTCCCTTTTTCATCGAACTACAAAGAAACTACAGTTGGTTCAGTCACATGCAGGGATCACAGAAAAGCATCTCTGGCTTATTTTGATGTATGTATTAATTGTGACCAAAGTTATAACTTTATGAACACATAAAAGGTTCAAAAGGATGCTATTGATTAGAACGCTAGCAGTCATTCGTGTCTCAGATTTTTATAACTTTCTGTAGTGTTGATCTGATTATATGACTAACATAATCCAAACTCCATTGGAGCATGAGGGGTATACCTGTGATGGAGTTTAGGTACCTTGTATTTACTCGCATGCCAGGTGAGAGAAAGAATGAAGAAAGTTCTTGTTCTTGCATATGATTATGTATATGTTTTTAGCAGCAAGTTGTCCTTTTTGCTTAGGTAACCTTTTAAAAAAAAAAAGTTTTTATCTTTGTTGAAAGGAATGCAATATGGCTGTCCCATTTTGTCATAAATTCTTTTTGTGTGACATCATCCCCACCCCCCTTTCCACCTTGTAATGACATCATCACTTACAAGTGTTCAGTATTTGATGTCACACACAAAAAGTCTCTTTTTTTCCAAAATGACATCACTAAGAATGATGTCATCAGGTTGGCACAGTTGTTTGACTGTGATGTGGGTTGTGGAGGTTCACTTATTATGTGTATTTTGCTTTGCTGAGTGAAGTTTGTTCTTGATCAGAAGGTAAAATATTAGATCTTCTTGATTTGTTCTTTTAACTGACTGATGGATTTTTTATTTTATTGATCTGTTCATTTGTAGTATTCTTTTTTGCTTTTCTAATGTTTTTAACTTGTATCATTCTGAGGTAATTGGTTTATTTTATTCATGATTTAGTTGATGGGTTTTTGTTGTTGTTTTTTTGTGTGTGTGTGTGTGTGTGTGTGTGTGTGTGTGTGTGTGTGTGTGTGTGTGTGTGTGTGTGCTTGCATGCTTTACTATCCAGCTTGCTACAGTCAGAACCAACTTTTCTTATCCCTTCATCTCACTGCAATGTTTGGTTATTCCCCAGATCTTATTTTCAGTCAGTTGAAAAAGTGCAGCTTTCTGGAGATCAGAAATCTACATGTAATCCACATGCATACTCGTGTATGTGCGCGAGTATATTTGACAGTAACTAGGGAATGGGAATCCTGCTGATGGCCGTTCTACACAGCCTTAGTTCAGACCTTTGATGTTTACTGGAAAGTGAGAATTTCCTGCTGGCTGCTGACTGTTCTTCACAGCTGCCTTTGACATTTCAGTCAGAGTGGAGAGTGAGGATTCCCTGTTAGCTGCTGACTGTTCTACATACTGTTCTGCACTGTGTTGGTTCAGACCCTTTGACATTAAAGTGGAGAGTGAGATTTCCCTGTTAGCTGCTGACTGTTCTAAAAAGTGGAGAGTAAGAATTCCATTATCTGCTGACTGTTCTAAAAAGTCAAGAGTGAAAATTCCCTGTTAGTTGCTGACTGTTCTAAAAAGTGGAGAGTGAGAATTTCCTGTTAGCTGCTGACTGTTCTACACAGCCTTAGTTCAGGCCCTTTGACATTAAAGTGGAGAGTGAGAATTCCCTTTTAGCTGCTGACAGTTCTCAAAAATAAAGAGTGAGAATTCCCTGTGTTGGTTGATGACTGTTCTACATGGTTTTAGTTTGGGCCCTTTGAGGTTAAAGTGGAGAGCAAGACTTTCCATACAGCATAGTCCTGCAGGCCTTTGATATTGAAGTGGAGAGTGAGAATTTCCCTACAACTTTAGTTCAGGCCTTTGACATTGAAGTGGAGAGTGAGAATTTCCACGCAGCTTTAGTTCAGGCCTTTGACATTAAACTTTAAAGTGGAGAGTGAGAACTTGCATACAGGGTTTTAGTTCAGGCCCTTTGACATTGAAGTGGAGAGTGAGAATTTCCATGCAGCGTTAGTTCAGGCCCTTTGACATTGAAGTGGAGAGTGAGAATTTCCATACAGCACTAGTTCAGGCCTTTGACATTAAAGTGGAGAGTGAGATTTTCCATGCAGCATTAGTTCAGGTCCCTTGACATTGAAGTGGAGAGTGAGAATTTCCATACAGCGTTAGTTGAGGCCTTTGACTTAAAGTGCAGTGTGAGAATTTCATGTGTTGGTTGCTGACTGTTCTTTCTACACAGCATTAGTTTCATGACAGACCTGACTCGGTGCTGTACTTTGTCCTTGACGTGGAAACTGGACTGAAGGTTTAACATCTTGCACATCAGTGTGTTGTGCCCGTGTTCTAGCTGCCATCCATGCATACACGTAAACTACACAAAGCCAGTTTGACCTCAAAGACGAATGCTGTGATTTTCACTTTGATTTTGATGGGATGAAGTTCTTTCTCTTCTTCTCTTCCTTGCATTTTCTTTTTCTTTCTTTTTATCACGTTATTAATCTATTTATGTCTGTCTTTCTCTCTTTCTTTATTTCTTTCATTTTTTATATATTTTTTTGTCTTTCTGTTGTCTTTATTTTTTTCTTTCCCCCTCACTTCCTTCCCAGAAAACCTTCTGTCTGCCTGGCTCTGTATTGATGCTTCTTGGGTTACTGACTGTGTCTTGGTCAAAGACGACTCCAGCGGCACTGCCCTAACCCTTTGCCCTTTGCTGTCGGCAGTGATCGTCCGTGGGACCCCGTGAATGACGTGTACCAGTACGAGCACGCCTTTGTGGTGCAGACCCAGACCCGCCACAAGACCCCCCACCTGCGTGCCACCAGCCTCAGCAGCCTCAACAAGAGCGTAGAGAAGAAGAAACTCCGCATCCCCCGCACGGTAGAGGAAAGCGACAGCTCAGGCCACGGACTGCATCGGGAGTCTGACTCTTCCGACTATGTTGGTAAGTGTCAGGGGTCACTGAGCAGCCCTTTCTGCGAGCCTCGGCTGTCAAAGCTGCCAATCTGAAGAACAACAATAACAACAAAAAACAGCCAGGCCAGCCCCCCACAGAGCCAGGGCCAAGCTTCAGCAGGACCAGGAAACGTATGGAGCTTGAGGGCCGCCACATGTCAGAGACGGTCCCCAGCGTGTCTGTTACCTTTCAGGGCTGGGGTTGAGCAGCAGGGATATGGGACACAGGGCAAAGCGTGACCGGTCGGACGTACGTCTGTATAGTAGTTTGTCAGGCGTGCAGCCAAAGGCAGGGCACGGCTAGGGTGTGTGTGTGTGTGTGTGTGGCACGGTATGTCAGACTCCTGGACTGAGCTGCGCAGAGGGCGCAGTGGCTTGGACTTGGGGCACGCTAGGCTGGACAAGGGCGCACAGCATGATGGCGTGGATGCAAGGCTGTTCCCACAGCACAGGTCCGTCTGTCTCGGGCTGAGCACAGAGTGCACAGAGGCGGACAGCGGGCACAAGCCCGGGCGTGAGGGGCCGAAGACAGGGCACAGTAAGTGGGACAAAAAGCAGGAGTTGCCTGGAGGGCGCAGCGAGGTGGTGGAAGCCTGGATAGGGAAGGCAGGCCGCAGGGGAGGCCAGCAGGAGCTGGTCTTGCGGACTGCCTCCCAGAGAGACCTGCAGAGTGCTTCCGACAGCTGCAGTCTCGGCTCCAACACAGAGCACTGCCTGTGCTGCCCCTTGCATCCCTCCAACTCCAAAAACCTGCTCTTTGTCGACTACCTTTATCTGCTGCGCATGCACAACTTCTACGTGGGACGCTTCGACCCCGGGCCGTTCGCCTTTTCGTGCCATGGCATAAATGTGTGCGACTGCAGCGACGGGACTGTGCTGCAAGGCAAATGCCATCACCAGCTTGAGCAGCCTGTCTGCAGAACCACTCCAGGCAAAGCGGCAGCTGGTGCAGCTCAAAAAAAACGATGCACCAGTGCCGGGCCAGACCCCAACCCCAAACAGGGCCGCAGCATGCGCCAGTCCAGACCTCTGAGCAACTCCATGGAGAACTTGATGGAGAGAAAGAGGAGTGAGTCGTTTACTTCATCTGCTGATGGGTTGGAAATGTCTTCCCTTCAAAGACTGTTCTCAGCTTCCACCGACCTGAACCCTGTGGATTCGGCGCATCAAGAGTTGGAGACGGTGGAGCACTTGAGTTGGGTGATGTCAAACGATGGTGGACATGAGCACTACATATCTCCAAAGTTCAAGAAAGCCGTGCAAAAGTTGATCCATCTGTTTCGAAGCAAGGAAGAACTGGAGAAAAAAATGCCAGCACAGGAGCAGCAAGGAGACACTGCCTGGGACACAAGAGGGAAACAAAAGGCGTCACAGCCTGACAACAAGTCTCTCACCACTGACGTGGATCTGCAGCACAAAACACACAAGAGACATGCAAAGTCTAGCAAACATCACAAGTCAGGACATGCCATCTACACCAGGGAAATTTCAAAAGAAAATTTTGCAAAACTGAAAGAATCTGGTCTTGGCGTTTACCTTGGGAATGGCATTTACGCAACAAAGCTGAAAGTACCCCCAACGTCAACGACACCTGATGTGAAAGAGGAAAATCCAGGTGATGACTGGAAATTGATGGCAGGGAAGTTGAGAAAAAAATCTGGACAGGATCAAGAAAGCTTGGCTACAGTATCAGACAAGATTTGGCAGGAATTAAGCAAGAAACTGGGAACCCCCACATCGTTACAAGCCACATTGTTACAATCCAAAGAACAATCACAGACAGGAGCAGGATCAGGTGTGAAAGTTGATGAGTGGAGCCAGTCTAAACTCTTGACTGACTCGAAAGAATCTAGGAACCTTCAAAAGATGAGTGATCATTTTGACACAGCCACAGGCATTGACTGTCAAAAATTAATACGACAGTATGAAGAGCTATTTAAAGCTGACCAAACTGATTCAAAATTACACAGCCAAAAACCACCACTCTCAATAGCTGTGGTGCCATATTCTTTACCCAAAGCGCAGATATCCAGATCGCCTGAAGCTGATAATGCTTCTTCACCACCTCCAAAGTCAATGATACCGGTGAGGTCAGCATCTCCGAAACCCACAACACTGGTATCAAAATCACTGTCATTTGAGTCTGTGACACTAGGGTCCAAACTGCCAGTGAAACTAAGGTCCAAATTGCCGTCTCCGAAATGCTTGACGCCACTTTCAAAATCACCAGAACTGGAACTTTCAAAACCTCCTCCAAAGAGAGAGAAAGGTGCACAAACCAACTTCCATGAGCAGTGCATGCAGACATTAAAAGCTGCAGTGGAATCCAAGCAGCAGAAAAGGACAGCGAGTCGACATGCAATAAAGCTTGATGCCAGTGTGCGCTTGTCAGAGGAGGTTTTGCAGCGCTCTGAGCCTCAGAACCAAAGAAAACCCAGCAGACACTACAACCAGGGACACAGTGTTGACAAAAACAAAGAAGTCTCTGGAAAGCCCACCACAGAGCCAGATAAGCCCAGAGTGGGTGCTCATGCAAGAAAAGATGTTTCCGCAAAGCTGAAACCAGGGGAGGGAATGCAAACAGTTCAAAATTCTGAGAAGGTTAGAAGAGATGAGGTGGGAAATACTATGGATCAAAGACTGAGAAAAGCAAGAGAAGAAAGACAGACAGTGGCAGGTCAGAAAGTTGACACGCAGAACAAGTCCAGAAAATCTGAAACAAGAATGACTGCTGACATGCAGAACAAGTCCAGAAAACACCAGAAGAATTTAGAGAAGCCGACAAGCTTGGTGACATCGCCCAGACTATCACTTCTAGCACCAGATTTAATTTCACAAAAGTCTGCAATAATGAAATCAAAACCAAGAGTACCAAAATCGTCCAGATCACCTACAACAGCATCTTCAGAATCATCAAAGCAAAGATCTTCAGGGACATCGTCTGCAAATTTTGTGAATCCAGTCTTGATATCACCACCAGAAGCGACACCTGCTCATGGATCAAAATCACGACCCCTGAACTCCAGAACCTTGTCACCACCATCCAGATCATCCACTCATTTAGTGACGCCAGTTGTGCCAAAACCACCAAAATCAGCCAGTCTTGCATCAAAACCACCATCCCCAAAATCAGCAGTGCCACCTTTGCCACCGCCACTACCAACTTCGCCCAGCCTTAGGTCAAAATCACCAACCCGACAGTCGATGAGAACATCCTCGACACCTCCACTATCAAACCCCATCTTGACACCGCCATTGCTCAAATCACCCAGTCGTCAATCAAAGTCACCACCTCTTGGTTTAATGACGCCAATCTTGACGTCACCACAACCAAAATCAGCCAGTCTGGAACCACAGCCACCACCTCTAGAAAGTATTACAATATCTGTCCCAAACCCACTAGTATCAAATTCTTGTAGGTTAGAAACGAAGTCTCCACCTCCAGAACCAGTCATATCTGTCCCAAAGCCAGCTGTGTCACACTCTTTCAGATCATCACCTCCAGATTTTGCCATGCCTGTGCCAAACTCACCAGTGCCAAATTCCCTCAGGGAAGAACCAAAACCACTACATCTAAAACTTCTTACGCTAGGCCCAGAACCACCAGTACCAAATTGCATTACTTTAGAAGCATTACCTACAAAATATGTGGTGCCTGTCCCAAAGCAGCATATGCAAGAAGCAATCAATCTGGAACTAAAGTCACCAGCACAAGAAAATATCAAATCAGTCCCAGAAGCGTTGGTGCTGAAATCATCAAAGTCAAAGCTGCATTCACCATTTCAAAGATCCGTGAGACGTTTATTAAAATCAACACCTACAGAAACTTTATCAAAGTCTGTGAAACAAGCATCAAAATCATCTTCTCCAAAATCATCTAGAATAGCATCAGACTCCTTACCTCCAAAATCCATGATACCAGTATCGAGATTGCCCTCCCCGAAACCTAGTACGCCAGGATCAAAATTACCATCTCCTAAATCTTCAGTATCCACTTCAAGGTCAACAACACTGAAAATGTCAAAACAGAAACAAAAACCTTTATCTGGGAAGCTGTTTAATGTAGAGAGGGTTTCACCAACGGATACGACACTGGTATCAAAATCTTCAACTGTTTCTGAACCAGGCCCATCATCAGGACGTAGGTTACCTTCATCAAGGTCACCGTCCCCAAAATCTATGATTCCAGTGTTACACTCCCCATCTCCAAAACCTGCAGTATCCATCACAAGATTTCCAACAAGGAAGCATTTGGTACCAAAGCAACCATCTTCAACTGAAAAGCTATCAAAGGCTGAAAAGCTATCAAAGGCAGAGCCTATTTCCTCAACTTCTAAATCTGCTGTGCCAGCATCACGGTCCCCAACATTGTCAGTAACGGAAACCACTTGGTCAGAAACACTATCAGGCTCCTCATCAGCGAGGGTGCGCTCACCATCTTTGATTCCAGTAGCAGAGCCATTGAGAATTACAGTCAAATCCTCAATCACAAAGCCTAAAGCAAAATCGGCAGCATCTAAACCCTTTGAGTTCAATCGATTTCTTCCAATATTCCACTCCTCTAAGGCCAAGGTGCACAGTCAAAAGCCGAGACCAAAAAGCTCCCTTCCAGAGCATAAAACGCCGGCACTAGCGCGACACTGGTCAGCCACTCAGAGTGAAAGCACGGGCAAGGGAGGCAGATGGAGTAAGGGTCACCCGAGAAGCCACGTGGGGTGGGTCAAATCAACATTTGTAAAGGAGCATGATGTGATTAAGTCGTCAGAGGGGGACGAGGCCCAGTCGTCTAGAGAGAGCAAGAGCAGTAAGGCCAGCACCTCTTCCCCCAGGGCATTGAAGCTGCCCCCAGAGTCGCACGGGGAAGGGGTCATGGAGGGGACTGGGGTGAGGCGCAGCACCTTGCTCTTTGATTATTTCAAGTAGGCTGTTGGACTGGAGGTACCGTCAGAGGGGGATAGAGTCCACCCCTCCAGAAATAGCCAGAGCAGGATGACGAGCGCCTCTCACCGCCAGGCACTGAAGCAGCCCCCAGAGTCGCACGGGGAAGGAGTCTTGGAGGGAACTGGGGTGGGGCGCAGCACCTTCCTCTTTGATTATTGCCATTTGGCTGTTGGACTTGAGATACTACTGTCAGAGGGGGACAGCGTCCACCCCTCCGGAAACAGCCAGAGTGGGGTGTCGAACACCTCTTGCCTCCAGGCGCTCGCTGAAGCAGCCTCCAGAGTCGCATGGGGGTGAGGTCATTGAGGTGGCTGGGGTGGGGTGTGACACCCTGCTCTTTGATTATTTCAAGTAGGCTGTTGGACTGGAGGTACCATCAGAGGGGGCAGCATCCCCCCCTTCAGAGATAGCCAGAGCGGGATGTCGAACACCTCTTGCCTCCAGGTGCTCCCTGAAGCAGCCCCCATAGTCACATGGGGGTGAGGTCATTGAGGTGGCTGGGTGGGGTGTGACACCCTGCTCTTTGATGATGTTAAAGCAGGTTTGTTCACAGGTGCATGCTAGCGCTTCAGGATGTTGCCGAAAAGCACTTTGAACCGGTGGGATGCTCTTGGTCAAGCTAGATGGTTTGGGGGGGGGGGGGACGTACTTAGGTCTTGTTTTCAGAACACTGTTGGTGCTCAAACATTACGTAGAGGCCACTTGGTCTGGCTTAGATCAATGCCAACAGGCTGTGTGAAAAACAGGTCCCTTCAAAAGGCCTTGCAGGGGTGGCTGCCCGAAGTTTGGAGTAAATCTGCCAGCCGTAGACAAGTAAGGAAACGCTTCAGTGCTTTTTACTTTAGTGTCTCCACTGCTGAAGGGAGTGGACTTTCACCAAACTGAGTAACTTGACCTCATCAACTTGAAGACCCACAGAACCTGCAGAACTAACTAGACCCACTGTTTCTGGCTGTGCCTGAGCAGTGTCCGTGACGAGATCCGTTTTGCTACTCAGCTCATGGGACTGTCGGGTTGTTGTTGGAGAACTTGCTCTCTTGAAATCTGTGGTTGCTGACTGTTGGATTGACGTGCAAGTGCTGCGAAAAGGCTGCTGCTGCTGCTGCCTCACGCTGGTGTTGTGCAGCTTGAAGGTTCCTCATCCCCATGTGCAAGCTGGCCCTGTCTCCAGCGGCTTGGGCAGCAAAAGGCAGTTAGTTACCAGTGTTGGTCTGTATGATTTGCAGGAATTGCAAAGCGCCTCTTGTCAGTTTTTACTGTGTCAAATTTAGTACTTTCTTGCTGGTATCATTATCAGTAGGTCTGTCTGTTGCCGGTAGCAAATAGTCGGTAAAGAATTAAGGATAGGGATGTGAGGCAAAATAATGAAAACAAAATGTTGTTTGGTTGAAAATAAGTACACATGTAATTTTTATATCTATACACAGATGTACAATTTATATACAAACAGATAGACCATCAAACTACTTATCTAACCCCAAACATCAGATTTTCCCGTTTGTAAACTGCATAGGTATGACTGCCATGGAAATGGTCGGTGGAGACTTCATAGCTCACACAACACACAGATATCAGAAGCAGTTCCGAGATCATACAAATTGACCTATTTTATTGATGACACGTTACCAAATTACCCAATCCAACTAAGTGCTTCCTCTACTTTCAGATTTGAAGACTAACTCTACTGTCCTTTTCACTAGCAGCAGTGAAGATGTCAAGTCTTGAGGAAAAACGCTAGCGTGCCTGTCTCAGGCAGCACTAAACCTTTGGGCAAGCTTCCTCCTTCGTCTTGGGACTTTGAAACTCAGAGAGGGCAGAACACGGAAGCTATCATCTATTGTAGAGCAGCTGGAACTCTTTGCACCTCAGCAATTGGAAAAGGAAAAAAATCATAAAGAATGCAAGGAAACATGTGGCTTATTGATGACTGTGAAGGAGAGAATTTGGAATGGAATTCTGTTTGAAGTATCTTTGAAACTGTTGCGAGTTCTTCCAGCCGAAAGGCACAAGCAAGACTGCGTCATAAGTTGGTCGAATAAAGAAGTGACCTGTTGCTTTCACACTCGAAGCGCACCCAAGGATGAGATAGTGGCTATTGAAAAGGAGAAACACTGAGGAGAAAAACTGTGCTGAACACATTTGAGGCAGAAACTGTGACAGTGTCATAGAAGACATAGCCTAGGAAACCATTGTGCACTGGTCGAACAACCTTCAAGACAAGACATTGTGTTGAACGTGGAGGAGCGCGGTTGAAGAATCGACGTTGCATTTCAAGCTTACACCCTAGGCCTTCGTTGTCACGGAGTTCAGTTCATTTCACTGGAGACAAAGTCAACAAACAAACAAAAAGAGTAAATTTGGCCAACGCACCACTCAGAACCCGCCAAAGCAAAAACAGAAAAAGACTGCAAGGAAAGGGAGATATCGAAAGAGAGCAGAATTGTCTTAAACAGCGGAATTGTCTTAAACTGAAGATGTGATCTCAAAAGTGTGCAGAGTTCCCACAAAACAGCTTCAGACTCAACCTCACAAGCTTGAATAATTAATTACACAAAGGGGAAAGAGACTTGTGCTGAGTTCGGTGACCAAACACCCGTTAAATACACAAGCTGAAAGAGACATTTGTGTACAAACCAAAGAAGATTGTGAGGAAAGAAATCGTGTAAGCGCAGCGAAAGAACGTCCCAAGAAAATGTCTGATGCAGATAGGTGCAGGTATCAGTGCGTTTAAATACCATTTGTACCATTTGAACTGTTTTGTTATGACTTTTGAACGTGAAGTCTGTATTTGTGTGCCTGCTGCATCCAAGTTGAGTTTTCCGTCATTTTGCGTTTGCATTTGTGCTTTATTTGTAAAATCAACACGCAAGGGAGTTGATTAGCGCTCAAAATACATAACACAAATACAACAACAAAGACCTGAGTCACCTACAGTAACTCTCACCTGGCATACATGTAAATACAAGATACATAAACTCCACCTGAGGTACATCCTCAAATCTCAGGTCACAGTGGCATCAGACATTTTAAATTGACCCTTTTTGAGAGAACATACCTCTGGTGGAGTTTATGTGTTTGTATTTACTCGTGTTGTTGTATTTCTGTTATGTCTTTTGAGCGCAAATTAACTCCTTTGTGTGTTGATTCTGCACGAGCATTCTGGGCCTCATCCCGTTTCAGATTTTTGCTTTATTTGGAAGCCTGATTTTTGTTTGTTTATTTCTGAAACAGATCCCAACACAAAAAGGAAACTAATATGTTGACTGACACAACACGGCATGAATCTAAGGAATGATGAGCATTAGGCAGTGCAGCTGGCAGTCTTCAGTGTTGCGATGTTCTCTGTAAATGTTATAAATGTCAAGCCTGGCGGGCATGAAACATCTACTGAGTTTCATGCATGTGTATCACTCCCAGTGACCATGACCATATTTCAGGTCACAGTGGCATCAAACATTTTAAACTGAGTGCAAACTTTATGTGACTAGATTAAGCATTGTGCTGTAGATTTCACTTAGGCATATATTCATACACACATAACGGACAAGTTCCCTGGCAGGATAGCAACCATCATGCTGGAATGAGTCATTTTTCTTGGACATTGTTTGAACTGTCATTTGATCTCTGCACGATAACATCTTTGTGATCTTGACCGTACTTCCAGTTCACAGGAGCAGCAGAAAAGATAGCACTGCTCATTGCAATACTCGCTAGGTTCTTATTGTTATACAGTCAAGTTTAAACTCTGGATGATTTAGTTTGTTGTTGTTGATACAAGGCTGAAAACATGCGTGACAGCTTTTTCGTGTGTGTATGTTCTGTAAGGGGGTCTTATCTGATGCACAAGTTCCAAGTTCTTGTGATTGTTAACAGTTAATGTTCACGAACAGCGTCACGTCAGAAACGTAGCATGTATTCAAAGAACACAGGAGACACATTTCCAGACTTGGCAAAGACATAAGCAGAGATTGGGCGTGTGGGAGGGGAGGGGGGCTGTTTCAAGCAAAAGCTTTTGTTGTTCCAAATTTGGCACAGTGACAACCTCACTTGGGTTGTTTACACATTCTTAGCAGTTTTTATGACCATAGAATACTTTGATTTTTCTTTCTTTCTTTTATTGATTTTTATTGGGGGGAGGGGGGGTGGCACTGTTTCAAAAGAAAGCTTTCAAACTTTGCATGATGCCATTTTTATGACCACAGATTTCAAGTTAAAGTGTAAGAGTTTTCGTGACTCCATTTTCCAGCTCACTGGAGGGAATTGTACAGTGGAGGCTGTACTTTCCCCATTTCAGATGTGACTCGTCTTAGGAGCATGTGCTCTTCTTGTGTCATTTTGAATGTAACTGAGCATTTGTTCTTGTTTACAATTGTTGTGACTTTTCTTTTCTTCTGATTTGCCTGTTTCTTTGTGGTAAGCAAAGAGTCCTCAGACTGGTCAATTCATTTTCTGTTTGGTTGAAATATTTCGAATGAGAAAGTCAGCCTCTTCTCTGTACCAGAGGCTGCTTTCCTCTTCTTTTTTTCTTTTCTTTTGCGTGGATCTTGGTTTGTGATTTAATTTGTTCTGTTTTATACCTATGTCTATATCTGTATGTATATAGTATGCGTGTGTGTGTGTGTGTGTGGGGGGGGTGGTATGTGTGTGTGTATGAAACAATGTTTTTTTGCTTTCAAAACTTCAGTTAGGTTACAGCATGCTTGTGCTGTTTTGGTTTGCTAGACTAATCACTGATTTTGTCTCCATCTGTATGAAAACTGTATGACTGTACAGATCAGTATAAAGAGAGGTTGTGTGACATGATTGGATTGCTGTGTTTGGCCTTGGGTCAGAGTCACAGTGAAAGATTGTCAGTCCTATGTTTTCTGTACCACTGGTCTCTTTGCAACCAAACTAGGTCTGTTGATATTGTATTACTAATAGCAATAACTGGACTAAGTGCAAACAAATTTGGCAGATATATATATATATGCAGCAAACAAATATGGCATATATATATATACTGACAGTAACCCTGTGACGTACAACCCTGTCGAGGGGGGGTGGGGGTGGGAATTTGGCCAAACAAAACAAAAAGTTGGCGTACATACTGACAATGTAAAAACACTGTGACTTACAGCATCACTAAGCACACAGCACTGGGGGATGGGGGTGACAAACCTTGACTTCTGTTTACCATGCTATGGCCATAGAGGCTGTATGAGGCAAGTGTTTACTTCAGTCTTCTGTTTATCCTCAACAGCGGACTTCTGTCCTCTGTTTATCTCCAACAGCTGACCTCTGTTCTCTGTTTATCTCCAACAGCTGACCTCTGTCCTCCGTTTGTCTCCAACATCTGACTTCCATCCTCTGTTTATCTGCAACAGCTGATTTCCACCCTCTGTTTATCCCCAGCAGCTGACTTCTGTCCTCTGTTTATTCCAAACAGCTGACTTCTGTCTGTTTATCCTCAACAGTTGACTTCCATCCTCTTTTTATCCCAAACAGCTGACTTCAGTCTGTCCTCTGTTTATCCCCAACAGCTGACTTCTGTTTATCCCCAGCAGCTGACTTCTGTTTATCTCCAGCAACTGAATTCTGTCCTCTGTTTATCCTCAGCAGCTGACTTTTGTCCTCTACTTATCCACAACAGCTAACTTCTGTCTGTTTATCTTCAACAGCTGACTTCTGTCCTCTGTTTATCTCCAACAACTGAATTCTGTCCTCTGTTTATCCTCAACAGCTGACTTCTATGCTCTGTTTATCTCCAACAACTGAATTCTGTCCTGTGTTTATCCTCAACAGCTGACTTCTGTCCTCTGTTTATCCACATCAGCTAACTTCTGTTTATCCTCAACAGCTGACTTATGTCCTCTGTTTATCTCCAACAAGTGAATTCTGTCCTCTGTTTATCTCCAACAGCTGAATTCTGTCCTCCGTTTATCCTCAACAGCTGACTTCTGCCCTCTGTTTATCCACAACAGCTAACTTCTGTCCTCTGTTTATCTCCAACAACTGAATTCTGTCCTGTGTTTATCCTCAACAGCTGACTTCTGTCCTCTATCTTCAACAGCTGACTTCTGACCTCTCTTTATCCACAACAGCTAACTTTTGTCCTCTGTTTATTCCCAACAGCTGACTTGTGTCTGTTTATCCACAACAGCTGACTTATGTTTGTTTATCCTCAACAACTGACTTATGTTTGTTTATCCTCAACAGCTGACTTATGTCTGTTTATCTTCAACAGCTACACGAGGCAGTGGGTCCAAGACGGTCAAGCTGACCCAGGAGGGTTTGGCGCTGCTCTTTGACCCCCTGGTCAAGATGCAGGAGGAGACCACCCAGGCACTGCGCAGCCTGCAGCAGCAGGTGATGCGGCTGGAGATGCAGCACGTCAGCAGCGCCGGGGCTGGAGGCGGGCAGGGGCTTCTGTCCAAAGACTGGGTCACGCTGTCCATCATCCTTATCTTCCAGATCATCCTCCAGTGGATCTTCCGATGAGGATGACAAGACAGGGGGGAGGTCTTCTTCTGGCTGACCGTGGTGCTTTTTCTCCCTGTGTGTGTGTGTGCATGATGTGTGCACACGAGTGCACAACACAGTCAAGTTGCCGGTGCTGGATGGATTTGAGACCAGTCGGTTGTAACGTCGTACATAAGCTCCAGGTTTGGGATGTGGCCAAAGCTTGCCTGTGTTTGTGCAGCACCACTCACGTGGGATTGGTAGCACTAGCAGCAAAAGACAGTTGTTACGGGAGCTGACCAGTCCTGGGGGATTGATTGCACCAGTCAAAGTGATGGCCCACTGGTCTTCCACTGGGAAGGGAGAGAGACAGCTTATGATGTAGTTTCTGGGTCACTGGAACAATGCTGTGCTGCGCAACCATTGTTTGAGTGTCAAAATAAAATCTCACTTGGAACAAGAACAGTAGAAACTTTCACAAATGGTACCGCACAACTAACACAAAACAAGAAAGACATGTAAATGAATGCCAGAGAACTTGTACATGGACAGAGATGGCATCAAATGTGGCAAGCAGCAGTCTTTGTGTGATGAGCTGGATGAGAAGAAATGGCACTAGAATTACTGTAAAATTCTGTTCGACCTTCTCCTTCTCACATTTTATACTAAAAAATTGGAACAGCTTCCATGTACATTCACATGTGCACACGCACACACACACACACACACACACACACACAAAGGCACACTCTGTCGTGGAAGGTTGCTTCAGGAAGCAAACATTGTTCTTGCAACACTGAAAACATCTGCTACAGTGTGAAAGTAGACTGAAATTCCTTTGATGGGAAGAAACTGATGTGAGATGGGAAGACGTGTCATTGTCCGCTGAGGAAAACAGTCAGTGGCTTTCGGTCTACCCATGGACTGAAACTGCTCTCGGATAAACCAAACTATATCTGTGGCTGCGCATGAGGTTCTCCGTGCAGTTGCATGAAGTCAAACTGTTTTTGATTGTATGAAAACTGCTACTCCTAACATTGTTGTGTGGTAAGGATTTTCTGGGAATTTCGGATTTGCACGCAATTTGCAATTTTGTGCTTAGTGGCTGCTGAAAGCGATATACGTATTAGAGACAAGCTTTGTGCACATGCAGTTGGTTCACCAGCCAGCGTGTGAGAGGCACCAGCCAACATCTCCAGCAGATGTAGAGTTGAGCGAACCTGCACTGAGGAAGACTGGTACAGCCTGGATGGCTGTGCAGAATTTTGTCACCATTTGAAGCTTTGCCTGAAGACTTGGCCTGTAGGCATCTGCTAGCTGCTTGCTGTGGTGCTAGGGAATTACAGCATGCATGCTGGCTGCCGGACTCAAAAAAACAGTATCCTGGTAGTGGTAGTGCTTTGTTTTATAGCTGGAATCGCAGCTGTGAAATGAATTCTACTGATAGGGATACCATTGAAAAAAAATGTTTAAATGAGGAAAAGAAAAGGACTGAAGATTTGGTAGCAGTTATTAGCACAGTTAGAAATAATTGCCTCTTTGTGCTGAATATTTATGTGGCAGAAAACATGGGAATGGGAAAGGGGGGTAGTTTTGCAATTATATATATATAGATAGAGAGCAGTGTTATTTATAGATCCTTTAACATCATGAAGAACTGATACTGTAACATACTTCTTTTCACCTGAGATTTTTAAAAGAGGGTCAAGGTACTAAAGTGTTGCTGCTGTCTAAAAAAAAAATGTGATACGGATCTGACTTCATTCAGGAAATGGTGGCATGCATACCTGTAATAAAACCTGTTCTGATCCAGTTTGAACAAAAGTGCTGTATTTCATTACACTGCTCTGTGGGGTTGGCTCAGTTTCGGGCAGCAGGTGACTGCAGAAGAGTTGCTGTTGTGGAGGGTGGACCGTAATGATGTTTCACGTTTCAGCTCCGCCTGGCCACCGCCATAGAGGGCTCCCTGGTGCCACTCACCACAGCAGTTTCAGCCAATCAGAATGTAGCAAATAATACTTCATGGGGGGGGGGCCTGGGCTGAAGAGTGTCACCGTGTTTGGCCCACAAGCTAAGGTCCAGTAACAGAATGACAGACTCTGGAATCTGTGTAATGTAATGGTCCTAGTGAGTTGTTGTTGTTGTTGTTTTGATGTTGTAAAATGTCAAACATCACATGATGGTAGTACTATGGAGCTTTCCATACCCATTCATACCACTTTCAGTGACCTTCTCTATACTTGAAGCAGCACAGCACAGCACAGTAGTATCAGTTGAAATTGAAGATGATATTAATTTTATCAGCAGGTTCCTATCAAATCAAGGTCAGACTTTGTATGGTAGTGAAATAATTGCATGGGCCGCCTTTTTTACACATGTGATACTTGCTTTGTTTTTCATCAGCTTTGGCATATATATGTGTACATATATTCCAGGAATATTCCTTGACTTGAGAAAATCTAAACATTGGTACAGTATTGTTGTTTTCAGACTCAGAGCCTTTTTAATTTTAAGATAGCTCTGTCCATTTTTGCATGATTCTTCCAACCTCAGTTGAGCTGTACCCATTCATACCAGCTTTGATCACCAGGGCTTTCATTCTGACAAGGATGTTGGAACAGTCAGACTGTTCCATGCATTTGCTTCAAACAAGATTTCCAGCAAGCACAGTCATCAGAACAAAAACATAAGTCAAGAGAGACGTTTCAGTGCATTCATGTGGCAAGTTCTTATTTGATGAGTTTTAACAATAATAATAGATACTTAGAGTGCCTAACCCGCACAGGCCCAAAACGCTTACACATTCAAGCTAAAGCTTCATGTGATGGGTTAATTCCGAGTTCTTGTCTCGTCCCTCATTTCCCCCTAGCTGTGATAGTCTTAATTCCCATGACAGCAGCCTTCACTACAAACATAAAACACAACGCAGCCTGCTGTTGCTGAAGACAAAGCATACAGATAACAATCAGATACAGTCACTGGAAGATTCAGAGTAGTTCTGTCCAAACTGAATCAGGTTTAGCATTGCCTTAAGGCGGCATCAACATTCCAGGCTGAGCCAGTTGATCTGTTTGATTGTGGAATGGTGTCTGGAAAGAAATGTTCCAGTCTATGTGATAGGTAATTTTGTTGCACAAAGTGAAGGAAAGGAAAAGTTGTATGCCTTTTTTGGGGGGGTGGGGGGGTTTGGTCTGACAGTGCTCTATATATACTCTGTTTAGTTGATTGAGGACTCCCAACAGCACTGGTTCACACTGGGCTTTGGAAACCTCAGAGTCCGTGCTGTAGGAACCTGATCCCTTGCTTGGCAATCTGCACTCACAGACTGTCACTCTCCACGCCCGTTCCTCCAGTTCTGCTTCATCTGAAAGATGAAGCGAGAGACACGTACTGCATGAAGGTGTCGAGAGTGAAATACCAGTTGATGACTACGACTACGATTCTTCCACTAACTCGCTAGATGCTGCTTTTTCTCCCCCCCCCCCCCCCCCCCCCTCCCCCCCACCACCATCCTGCCAAAAAGGGAGGGGGAAAGGGAGTTTTTTTTCTTTTCTCAACAACAAAAAATCACATTGCCAAAACGCCCTCAATCCCAGAAAGCTTGCCAGCGTGGCTATCAGACTGCAGTATACTTTAGTCCTGTCACCCTGACCCGCATTTGTTCCATTGCTTCCTTCTGAGTGATGATGATGATGATGAAGTGATGCTTAATGTCCTCAGATGTCAGTTGACATATTAGGGACAAGTTGTGACCAGTGCCGAAGCACAGTTCAATAATTCTTTACGTCCATGGAAACCAGAAGGCTCGTTAGGACGGACAGCTCAGGACGGCCACCTCGACTCCACACAGCTCCTGAACTATGTGTTTTGATTGATTGATTGATCCTTTTTATATAGCGCTGTTCTCTGCTTCTGGGCAGACTCTAGTCATGTGTGACTGAACAAGTGACTGTAAGTTTACACAGTACGTTTTGAATAATCACTGAAGTGGTGTACCTACAAGTTACAGTGCTGTTTTGATTGTTACATGGCTGGTGCCACATGAAACTGCTGCCATCTTGGCACACATTCTGTGTGCACCACACAGCCGTGCACCAGTTTACAGTGTTGTTCGAAGCCACGTAGGTAGGATGCATGTGTGTTTAGCTGTAACCTGCCATGTGCACTTATGGCAAAATGACCGTGATCTTTTACATGTTACGAGTAACACTTGGGTGGAACGGATGCCAAAATAAGAGTTGGCACAGAAATTTGACTCAGGAGAACAAAATTCTCCCACCACTCCTGCCAGAAATAGAACCTATGACCTTTTGATCACTAGTCCAGCACTCTACCAGTACCACCAAGCTACACCCACCCAGAGAACCAGACTGCTGGTTGATGAGACTAGGAGGCATCAATGCTCAAGACTAGCCTTGTGATATTGGAGGAATGTCTAGAGGCATCAATGCTCAAGACTAGCCTTGTGATTTTGGAGGAATGTCTAGAGGCATCAATGCTCAAGACTAGCCTTGTGATATTGGAGGAATGTCTAGAGGCATCAATGCTCAAGACTAGCCTTGTGATATTGGAGGAATGTCTAGAGGCATCAATGCTCAAGACTAGCCTTGTGATATTGGAGGAATGTCTAGAGGCCTCAGTGCTCAAGACTAGCCTTGTGATATTGGAGGAATGTCTAGGGGCCTCAGTGCTCAAGACTAGCCTTGTGATATTGGAGGAATGTCTAGGGGCCTCAGTGCTCAAGACTAGCCTTGTGATATTGGAGGAATGTCTAGAGGCACCACTCCCATTCCTCCAGTTCTGCTTCCTCAGAAAGATGAAGCAAGAGACACTGCATGAAGATGTCAAGAGTGAAATACCAGTTGATGACTTTGACTATGATTCTTCCACTAGCTTGCTTGAGGCTGCTTTTTCTCACCACCCCATCATCTTGGGGGAATTGGGATGGGGGGGGGGGGGGGACAGGAATTGTTTTATTTCATATATATATATTATATATACAGAGACATCACAGGTACCATGGCATGTCTGGGAAAGGGGGGGGAAGATGGGGGAGGAGGAGCAGGGGAATGTGGCCACATGACTGGTGTTTGAACCCTTCTTTGTCCGGTCTTGTGCCTCGTGCCTAAGATCGAAACACACAGCACTAGCAGTCGTTCTAGTTTCGGATCCTTGTGCATAAGACTTGAAACAGATTTTCGTCCCAGCACTAGAGGACATATATATATATATATATATACTGGTGATAACGGCAGCTGCCCTTTTGGTGGAAGCAGTAATAGCGAACCATTTCCAAACACTCCCTTTTCACAGCTGTTGCACACAAAACTAGGGCGCAGCAAAGTCGAAGAGAGACGGATTAGGCCCTTCCATGTTCTCCTGGCGGGTTGCTACAAGTGCAGTATGCACAAGAGCGTAATTCTCATCTGCTGGCACCATTGTGGCCCAGGTTTCAGTACCTGCCTTGGTGGTAATATGTTTTGCTAGGGCAACTGTATTGTTGACCTATACCCCGTTTTTGTTTGTTCCCCCCCCCCCCCCCACCCCCATTAAAGTTGGTTCTTAGTTCACTCTGAAGTGGCGGACAGAGTTTGTATGTATGATGTAATATAATATGCCTGTAATATAATATGCCCAGCTGTGCTGTCTGTTGCCATAGCTTTCATCTGGCTTCTTCTCAGCGGCCCGGGTTCTGTGTCTTCCATGGCATGGTAATGATGAAGATCTTTGTAGCGAGCAGTGGCGTCACGGTGCCACTTTCGATGATGTCAGTGTGTGGAGCAGTGTTGCCAGTATTGTTGATGTTGTGCTGAATGAACCGTGACCACTTCTGTGATGAGGGAGGTCATGCAGTTTTTGTCAGTCGCGCAAACAGGACACTGCATTGCATTCATTGCGTACCGGCAGCAGTGCCATGGCATTGAATGGTGATGTCGTCGGATTGCGTGGAAATGTTTTTTCTTGCTGCAACCAAGGGTTGCTACAGTTGGATGTTTGGAGCTTGCTGCTTGGGCCTAGGGCTTTGGATGAAAGGTGATCCTTTCAGGCGCACAAATTGCTGACAGAGATGTGTCAGAATTCTGGCTCAGCATTTCCATGTAAAACTGTTTTTTTTTTGTCTTTTTGTTTTTATTGTTTTGGTTTAGTTTTGTGTGTGTTGTTTTTGTTGTTCTGTTTTGTTGTTGTTATTGGGGTTTTATTTCTTTTTTTATATCTGTGTATTCTTGAAGCAGTGAATCGTTGTCAACAGTAGTGCTTGCTCTGAGTAGTCATTGAGCAGCTTGCCTGGCGATTGTCTCGCCTGAAAAAAGTCTGAGGTCTTATGTGTAGAAACATCCTCAGTCTGGTCTTTGTTCGTTTTATCATTGTGGTGATTATACTGTTCCGGTAGGTTGAACTGTTGACATGGTTTTCACACTGCTGTTGTCGTCACACATGATTTTGACCTGTACATAGATTTTGTAATGAAATGAGTGTCACAATAGATTTGTCACAGATGAGAGCACAGTAGTTTGGTCTTTCACAGTGAACACTGATTGTAATGAAGTGGATGCAATTTTGTAAAAGTGCAATAACTAGGACTTCACATGATGATTCTAGTTTAGATAGGACTTCAAAAACAACAAAAACATAGGTATAAAATATAGCCTTGTATCATTATTAAAAGAGCGTTATTTGTGTTTATTTTCTTGTGTACAAAGTTGACGGAAAGTGTATGGTGCATTTGTAACATTGTGGTTATGGTTGCAAAGACATAAATTCTTTATTGAAGGTTTCACACCCCCACCTGAAAGGCTGAATGCAGCCCAACCTAGTCGTACTACTGCATTTTCACAATTCAGCAGTGTCTTGGTGGACAAATTGGTGTGCTTGAGCTGTGAAAATGCATGCAACCATGAAAGTTTAAGTAGAGCATCTTCCGTCCTAAAAGTTGCATTGCTTATGGCTGTTACTGTAGTTGTGTTTTCGCCGACATATGGCAGAAAGCATATTGTGCATGTCATTTGAAACTAGCTGTCTTGGCTCGCTGCACACTCTGTGCTCTTCTGCAGCACTGGCAGGTCTGATTCTCACTGTTTTAGATATGCTGAATTGCAGTGAGTAGTTTTCATCCGTGATGTTGAATTTTATAACCTGCAGCTGAAGATTGGGACCACTGCATTAGAGAATTTTACTATTTGCGGACAAGTCACATAGTATTTAGCAATATGCAGTTTTCTGTGACTCTTTGATCTTTTTTGTTTTGTTTTTGTTTTTGTTTTTGTCTTGTTCATTTTGCACAACAGTAAACTATGTAGTTGTTGCATCCTGCAGATCTCATACAGTCACAGACCAACCATGCTGATGGTTATTTTTTGCACGTTGCTCACAGAGTCCCTCACAATGTACATTCAGCATAGAGGATGACACTTTTTCCATACTACCGCACACACAGAATGTAGCTACTGTCACAATTACCTGTTGTTTGGTATAACTAGTGGTGGGATCTCTGTCCCTCACACCATTCTCTGTCAGATTCTTTCAATCCCACTTAGATGGGAACAAAAGGTGTGCTTGGTTGATAGATGCAAGTACAGTAAGAACAACAACAAAATTATCAAAATAATATATCATTGTAAATGAAGAAAGTCAAGTATAACAACATTCATCAGTTTTGAGGTATACAGAGTTACCAGAAACTGTTGATTATGCCTTTCGGAATGTAGATAAATAAAACAAGGGGTGGGGGCTTTTTTTTAAAACATGGGAATGACACTTAACAAAACATTTAAGTCAAGGTAAACTGAATCCTTTCTTGAATATAGTTATTCTAATTTTTAGGCAAATAGGTTACCGCTGACACATTTCGGTACTGTTTCTCTTTGGATATTTTTCAAATGTAACACACACACACACACCAGTGGCTGTTTTAAATGCTATCAGCTGCACAGATGCAAAATAGACTCATTTAGCTACTCCACAATTTTGGACATTGGAGTTAGAATGCTCCAATTTGGTTTTCTGCTACCATAAGACTGAGGAAGTCTGTGACAGGGTAAAAGTTGTTGCAGTACTGGACACAGTTGAATTATTCATCAATGTTTATAGAGATGAAATGATTGTGTGTGTGTGTGTGTGTGTGTGTGTCCCCAGACCTTAATTGAAACTGCTTCTTTACTGTCATCTGGTAACTCTATTTCCAGATTCATCACAGAGTTCTGATCACTGCCAGTACATACTGGACTTGAGCTAAAAGTTAATGTTGTTCTGCTTAATTCATCACTTCTCTTTTTCAAACGATACTCAGTTGTGCAATAACAAACGAATATCTGAACTTGTTCTCAATGTTTTGCAAAATATTTGCATAATTGGCAGTTGACAAGTGCTTGACCAGTCTTGTTTTTACAGTCTTGAGTCTAGAGTTTCATGAATTTATAGGCTTGTGCTCACAGTCAAAAACTGAATTTGAGCTCTTGTGAAACGAATACTTTTGCAATCAGCTCATTGTAACGTCCAATTTGCTGGAAGCAGTATGGGAGTGCATACCTTATTGTTACAGATTGTGAAGGGCATTATGTGTTACTAATATATATATATATGCACTTGCTGTATTGTATTTGTAAAGCAGAGGTGCAGACTCTTGATTGTAAATTCACAAAATGTTCATCCTGATTGTTGATGTTGACCCAAGTGTTCATAATGTTTCACTAACAAGTAACACACAGCCATGGGCCTCCGTGCAATCCACTTTTCAAATTCCGTTTTGCTGGCATGGGAGGAGGGGGTGGGCTTTTGAAATAAAATGCTGTGTTGTAAAAACTAAAAAGGGCAAATATTGAATGATGCCGGTAGAAATGTAAAGATCATAAAAGCACACCTTTGAAAAGGTGTGTGAGGCAAACAAGTTCAAAATACCAGCACCACCACCACCCCTGCCCCCACAAAGTAGTACCATAACTAAATAAATAAAGTAATTGGAGATGCCTGCGGTGGGCCTGTTTTATTAGCATAACAGAACAAGACTGGTTACCTTTTTGTGCATTATATCTTCCTCAAGAATATGTATTGTATGTTCAAATGTGTACATGTAAATCTTATTAACTAGCAATAGAATGGAGAGAGACCTCAGTTTCTTCTATGTAGTGTACTGGAAAGGCTTGTCAGAGGAGATGAATGGAACACCATCATTTTCTTAAGTATGTGAATCCTTAACACTAATCAGTTGATGTCTTTCCATTAGTGAGCTGTTTAACTAACTTGAAAGTGTGCTTAGGTATAATGTAGCCATGTAAAACTTAAGGTAGAAAGCGGATTGCTAAAACCAGCCAACTGTTAAAAGCAAGCTAAAGAGTAAGCTTGCACAGTGGACTCCTGTCCAGATGCCAGTAATTCCCAAACCTCAGAATCCAGACAAAATTCCATGGCAACAGAGTTCCCAAATCCTACAACTCACTGACACTCTGCTGTGTGGATCCAGAAGTCAAAAGTGGACACCAATCCCCCCCCCCCTCCTCCTGCCCCCTCCCCCTCCCCAGCTGTCCTGGTAAGATGAACACTGCATGTTCAACTTAAAAGAAAAAAGAAACAAAATTCAGATCCAGAAGTATTTGATTTGGTCAGAAATAAGTTGTAAAAGAACTGAAATTAGTAATGGAATTGTATCAGCTTATTTAACTGACAACAAAATAGCGGGCCCAATAACAAAGTGCATTTTAAGTCCATGTGCTTGTTCATGCCAATTTTTAAAAAAAAGGGGTTTGTAGGTCCCAAGAACTCGCTGATCTGGACCCGTTTGCTGGGGACCAAGGTGTCTGGATTAACAAGGTTCTGTTGTACCTCTGGGATTTTTGGTATGCAGTAATCAGCTCAGTTCTGTACTATCTGTCACCTTATATACTTTAGCTTTTATTCTAGGTCTGTACCATTTGCAGTGTTCTCAGCTTTTTATTATTTCTGCTGTGATTAACATTGAATGCTGTAACTGTTTACAGATGCAAATCGTATAACACTTGCTGGATATACACATTTGGACTGTTTATCCTCTTCTTTTTCACTTCTTTATTTCATCACTTAAAACATAACTTCAGAAGACTTGGAAAAGTGCTCAGTAAGCTTCTTATCTGTGTATGCTCATTGCCTTAATCAGTTTGTTTTTTGTTCACTGCTTTTCAGCTGATTACGTTCACTCACAGCCTTCAGATCTAACAGTCTTCAGATCTGAAAGAACCAGTTTGTGGCTGACCTCTGTTTAAGCTTGCATAGGCTAAAATCAACAGGACCAACATGCAATTAGCACTCAAAAGACAGAATACAAACATAACCACAAAGACCCAAGTCACCTCCAGTAACTCTCCACCCAGCATGGGAGTAAATGCAAGGTACATAAACTCCACCAGAGCTACATCCTCAAAATCAACCGGAAAGATCTGAAATGTACAATGCCCACAAGTAAAAAAGCCCAGTCAGTCTAGCCATACACACTCTTGCCACATTGCTCTTGTTTGAGCTGGTCCCCAGATTTCTTTTTGTAACGATCCAGTGTTTTCCCAGTAGATGCCATACGCTCAGTTTACGGGATTTTCAGTATTCCCAATCCCAGGTGTACCTCTCAGTTGGACTAAGGACAGCACACCCAGAAGTCTAGTTCAGTGTTAACTGATCGGTAAAGAAATAATTCACCGTTTGCAGTACTCCACTTCAGGACTGGTGTATTTTGTTAAAAGACCAAGACACCAGCTTAGCTCTGATTTATAACGTCATTTCATTTGTTCCAATTCTGAAGGTGTCAAACACACACACACACACACACACACACACACACACACACACACACACACCTTTTTTTGTTGTCAAAAGCAATGTTCATGCTTGGTGAACCAAGACTGTGTGCAAGAAATAATTTTTCAGAGAAATCTGTGCACAAGAGGTGTATTCTGCAATATTGTTGCCATGCCTTCAGTTGTTGGACCAGGGCTGTAGTGGAGAAATTCATCTTTGACTGAAATATGCAGTGTTGAGAAATAAACTTCTGAAATACAACAGTTGTCTTTGATGTGAGTGATGGAGGTATTGTGTGAGCATGTGACCTTTTTGTTTATTCATTTGGTTTTTTGTTGTTGTTTTGTTGTGTATGTGTTTATTTGTTGGGGGGGGTAATCATGTATTTTACAATAAATGCTTGCCTTTGTTAAAAGATTCTGCAAACTATTTTGGGGCGTGATGTTTTTGACTGTATATATATATATATATACTTTCAAAGCCATGCTTTTCATTAAGACAAGCCAATGTCAATCGTTTTGAATCAAATTTATATTTTGTCTCATATACCTTGTATAAAGCAAAACCCATCTTCACAGAAACAAAACAACCAAATGCTCACATGACAAACATTTATAACAAGGGAAAATGGCTGTCACTGTTTTCTGGAGGGTTCCCCCATGACCATAAATGTGATCCAATGTCACTGATGCTGAAATAATATGATTGCAAGTAAGTTCTTAAGAGGTTAATTATCACCATGCATAGTTTGAGAGAGTTGAACAGGGACTCAGAAGGGGGGTGGGGGGTGAATGTTAAATGCTTTACCCAGACACAAACTGTACCAAATACCTCCTTTGCATGTGGAAACCTGGGCCTTAAATGTACTAAAGCTTGTCCATGTTTGTTAATGATCATACAAAATGTGAACTTAATCTGAGCAAAAGCTGCTGTGACCATAAGGTCATCCCCAATGGCATTACCACTTAAGTTTAAAAGATACGATTTTGAACAGCTGTGAATCAACACCACATTTCCCTTACCCAATGAGCATCCAGTTTGCTCTGTGTCAGGGAACATCAGCTATCTCCGTCTGTGAATCGGCATATTCCTGTTACCCAATGAGCATCCAGTTTGCTCTGTGTCTGGGAACATCAGCTATCTCCATCTGTGAATCAACATATTCCCCTTACCCAGTGAGCATCCAGTCTGCTATGACAGCGAACATCAGCTATCTCTGTCTGTGAATCAACATATTCTCCTTACCCAATGAGCATCCAGTTTGCTGTGTCAGGGAACATCAGCTATCTCCGTCTGTGAATCAACCACCATATTTCCCTCACCCAATGAGCATCCAGTTTGCTGTGTCAGGGAACATCAGCTATCTCCCTTAGATATTCAATCAGCATGGCTTCGCACACCACAACCATAAAGGGTCTGAGTTCGACTGAGTAAGAATCACCTGTTATACTGAAATTGGGTCCTAACCCAAAGCTTCAATACACAAAGTTGGCAATATCTTCACTAAACAAACCAATCGCTGTATGAGCACTTATCATTGTCTACTCACATTTTTTGAGTCAAACAACAAACAAAAGAACTTGTATATACAAAAAGACTCTTTTTTCAAAGAAGAAAGGTATTGGTGCATAAATGGGTGCTTGCATAGCATAACAATAATGCAATGATAAACAAGCTGATATAACCACAAAAATGTGAAAGAAACGGTCCTCCAAGATGCAATACAGTGCAGTTTACCGTATGAAAAGAACTAAACTTGCATCACTCACACAAACAGTAAATTCAGTTTACTTGTCATTTCCACTAAATACCAAATGTGCCATTCGTAAAATATGCTGCCAGACCTCAAAATAAGGCCCACTGCTCTTTGCAGACAGCCAGCGAACAAGCCAGACATGAGCTATGCATCCCCCACCCCCACCCCCCATCACACACCTGACACAGTTACCTTGTTTGTAAATGCCTTACTTGTTCAGCAGCTCACTGCGGAGGAACAGTGCAGTCACAAGGCAATGTGGGACAAGGCTGCGTGCATGCAGCAACACTGAGCAGTCAGTGACTTACGCATGAACACCAACCACCCTATCTATACACGTTCTCCAACTAAGAGCCAGGGCTGGTAGGGAAGAGAGGGGAAAGTTATAAACAAAAATTGGTGCTGTTTGCATTTTTCTACTGTTTGGTCACTCTTTATTAACATTGTAAATGATGTCATGTGTATGGTAACTATATTCAAACATCGTAAAAGGGGGAGGCACTTTCAAACTACAGTCATTTGAATTTAAAAATTGAAATTAGTTCTGATCTCTCCCTCTTCCCCCCCCCCCCCCCCCCTCTCTCTCACACACACACACACACACATAAACACACACACAAAGCATGCCTTCCAGCTGCTTTGATTAATTAATGCCATCCAAGTCTTCTTTGTGATCAATTAAAATCTGATCATGTAAAACAAGTTCCAGTGCCCTTTATTCTTCTGAATTCTTTTTGAACAACTACTTTGCTTGATCCAAGATTTTCATATTCATTTAACTCCAACACAGTCACACACAGAAAAAGTAAAACATTCAGAATTGTGATTGTCAATGAGTACAAAGTGTAAAGCTTCATACAAATATACATTCAACAGAGCTTGTTCACAACCGCCTTCAACTGTATTCACCAGTGACTGCAACTGGTGCCATACATGATCATGCCTCCAACTCCTTTGTCTAAACAACAGCTGTTTGGGTTGACACCATGCAGTACCGTTGTCCAGAACAGACATGCAGCATGCAGGATCAAGTCTTCTGCCAAGATGGACAGCATTAAAGTTCAGTCAGCCAATGTGTAAAAACAGTCCTTCAAAGGTACAATGTCCACTTCAACTTAAGATGCATAAAGCATGCATGATCCAGTCTTTTGCCAAGATGAACAGCATTAAAGTTCAGTCAGCCAATGTGTAAGAACAGTCCTTCAAAGGTACAATGTCTGCTTCAACTTAAGATGCATAAAGTGTGCAAGATCCAGTCTTTTGCCAAGACAAACAGCAACGTTCAGTCAGTCAGTTGTTGCAATGTTCAGTCAGCCAATGTGTACAGGAACAGTCCTTCAAAGGTACAATGTCTACTTCGACTTAAGATGCATTAAGCGTGTAAGATCCAGCCAAGACGAACAGCAATGTTCAGTCAGTCAGTTGTTGGAATGTTCAGTCAGCCAATGTTTAAGAACAGTCCTTCAAAGGTACAAGTCAGCTTCAACTTGGATGAAAGCGGCATCTCTGTCCACCCTGCTAGAGCTCATAATTGGGCTCCTGCATTAACCTTTCTGTTGTTGCAAGCAGGTGAGAAATGTGCCTGGCCAAGCCATGAGGGCACATTGCAGCTCCCATCCACCCCACCCCACCATCCCAGCTGTAGATATATGCTCACCGGACACAGCAGAGTAAGATGAGGCAATGGATGGTTATGCCACTGACTCTGATTATTACGCATGCAGTTCTGCTGTTCTCACACAATCCCACCCTGTGTGATTATGACACGTAAAGTTCCGCTGTTCTTACACAATCCCACCCTGTGTGATTATGACACATAAAGTTCTGTTCTGACACAATCCCACCCTGTGTGATCATGACACGTAAAGTTCTCCTGTTCTGTCACAATCCCACCGTCTGATTATGACCCGTAAAATTATCCCGTTCTTATACAGTCCCACCCTCTCTGATTACGATGCGTACAGTTTTGCTGTTCTCACACAATCCCTTTGTCTGATTATGACGCGCAAAGTTCTGTTCTTACGCAATCCCACTACATTAACAGTCTCTTCTGTTTAACCCCCCACCCCCAAAAAACCTCCTGTGTTGGAAGAGGATACTTCCTTGCAACTTATATATATATATATATATCATGATTATGTATCATGTGAGCGCTCAGGGCATTGATGAGCGCATGATAAATGTACATTATATATATATATATAATCACCCCTCCCTCCCCTCACAACGCATCAGCATCCACCTACGACGCTGCCTGTTTAATTCTGCCGGACAGCAGCAGTTCAGCAGGCTGCATGCAAACCTGAATTTCAATGCAGAATAATCAACACTCGAAAACTGAATGAATATAGTTGTCTATAATTATATCAATCTGTCTGTTGGACACTTCCAGCCCTTTGCCCTGTGGGTGAGGATCATACCCAATTTAAAATATATAAAAACATCTTGGGTTTTTTTTGTTTTGGGGGGGGGGGGGGTTTCCCCTGAGGGGAAATGGGGGAGTTGCTTCTATTCAGATAGCTCAGACAACGAATATAAAAGCAAATGTAAAAGCTGCATAGGCCCCAAAAAAGCAGAAAGGGTTAAGCAGTAATTGCAATGGTAGCGGAGGAATGCTCGCTGCCAAGCCGTCATGCAAAACAGTTACGCAGTTAAACAGCGTGATTATATACTTTATCTGCCAGTCCCATCAAATGGTGTAGCTTTTCATCACCAGTTTACTCCACGGTCTCTGTCTCTCATTGAACACATGCACCCACTGTTTGTAAATCACCGGGAGCTGCTACACTGTGTAACATTTCTGGCTGTCTTTAGCATGTCTTTCAGAGGTACAGAGGTGTAAGTTGATGGTCGACAGCCAATCCGTCTGGGGACGTAGACAGAGAAAGGACTAATGTGCTCTACTGAGTAAGGTCAATTAAAATGTGTTCCACATTTCCTGCTACTGGTCGCTTTGTTCAAATATTTTCAGGTCAGCCTCTCTCCTGCCCTTCCAACCACCCCATCCCCCCCTCCCCCCCATTCCCTTTCCATCCCCTCCAACCACAACCACCCCTCAGTTCTCCCCCCCCACCCCACCCCCAATCACCACCACACCCTTCAGTCCCCCCCCCCAACCACCACACCACCCTCATCCCCCCCCCCCTCCTCCAACCACCACCACCATCCCTCAGTTCCTTCCCTCCCCAACCCCCCACAGTTCCTCCATCCCCCAACCCTCCTCCAACCACCACCACCACCCTTAGTTCCTCCCCCCACCCCCATCCCCTCCAATGACAACCCCCGCCCCCCCCACCCCCAAGTTCCTCCCCCCCCCAGCCCTCTTCCAACCACCACCACCACCCCTCAGTTCATTCTCTCCCCAACCCTCCCCTCTACCTCCCCTCAGTCCCCCCCCCCCCAGCCCTCCTCCAACCACCACCACCACCCCTCAGTTCATTCTCTCCCCAACCCTCCCCTCCCTACCACCCTCAGTACCCCCCCTCCAACCACCACCACCAAACCCTCAGTTCTTCACCCCCCCCCCCCACCCAACCTTAACCACCACCCCTCAGATCCTCACCCCCCCCCAACCAACCACAACCACCTACCCTCAGTTCCTCCCACCACCACCACCCCCAAATCCCCTACCACCAGCACAACCATCCCTCAGTTCCTCCCCCCACCCCTCCACCCCATCCTCCACCCACCGGCCCACTCCCATCCTCCTCCAACCACACCCCCCTCAGTTCTCCCCCCCCCCCCACCCCTAACAAGTAACTGCAACCTGATGTTAAAAGTTCCACATACTCATATAATCTGTTTGCAAACCAAACCAAAAGCTCCTCTGAACAATGTATTAAATGAGCCACAACCAGCCAAACAGAAGCGTACTTTAAATACATAATGTTACTGTAGAAACCAAGCATGGAAATGGAAATAATGGTTCCAGCTATGTACACAGAAACCCTGTCTTAGACTTGGGAGGAGGGGAAATTGCATAGTAATTATTTATATGCAGGACAGAACATGGGTGAGATTTGGTCAACCACGCACAGTAAGGTAAAAATAAACATGCAATAACGCACTCAACAGCAAAATTATGTGGAATCAAAACATCCAATTTCAAATACAAAACAGCACATAGTTTTATACACAATATCCCAAAAACCTGATCCCAGGAAAGTGGGCATGATAAATTTACAACAATAACCCTGGCCTCTGGTTCTGCTACATAACAATTACACTTACATTTTGATCCATCTCCTCAAATACAAGTGACTATATATATAGGAAAATCTTCTGGCTACTTTCAACAGCACCTCAGATTAACACAAAGACATGTGCCACATCTATTTGTTGCTGTGCTTTCCAGTTTCAGACACCAACTCAACAACCAAGCTATATTATATATAAATACAATATCACACAAGAATGCAAGGAAATGATTCCACGCAGTCCATTCAAATTCATGTGGCAGATCACAGGACCTTGAGTCATGAAGTTCTAACCACATGGGCAAGTGCCACTGACCCTGATCAGAAAAAATACTTTGGGGGCAGAAATAATACCAACAAACAATAACGTTAATTAAAAGAAAGAGACAGAGACAGAAAAGAAAAATGACAAAAATTTAAAATTAACAAAACAACAACATCAAGATGAACCAATCACAGTTCTCCATGCACAAATAAATAACAGATAAAACTATGAGCTGATAATCACTTTCCTGATCCCTTTCAGTATGTGAGCAAAATTAAGTACATGTACTTTTTTCTCTTTTTTTTTTTTTAAGAGATAAAAAAAAAAAAGCAAGCTTACCATAGCTCAACCAGCCATAAAAAAATGAGAAAGTAAAATGATGAAAAAAACCCACCAATGTTACACCGCTCAAGTTCACTTCTGTTACTCCTGTTACACTAAAATTAATACAGAATCCAAGCTCCGGGAAGTAATGAGCACTTTGCAAAGCACCCTGCAAGATGAGAAACACCACAGCTAAAACAATGGAACAAACCCTTGATGAAAAAACACTTTTACCACCTGCCAGCCTCCATGAAAGACCTTAAGATTTGTTCTCTCTGGGGATTTTTCTCCTTTTTTTCTTTCTTTTCTAGATGAGAGATGAGAATGATCAGTGCAAGAGTCTGACTCAGAACTTCAGCTTAAGACTGTGTCATAATCTGACTCAAGAGAACACAAATATGAAGCCATTTAAACCAACCGCTTCTAAGTGTGCTCACTTTGAAGTTAGCTATCCAGTTTGTCTGTTGTCCAGTTCAAAGCTACCTAAAACTAGCTCTGGGAAAAAAAAAAGAGATGTGGAAACTTTGAGCACAACAAAGCATCGCTTTAAGACTGATCTTTCCTTTCAGTGATTCACATTTGTTTTGCTCTTGTCTCCAACAATATAGTTTTGGTACAAGATCCGGCAAGTGGTGATGCAAAAGTCATCAGAGTCAGCATGTGGTGTGGGGTCAAAGGATCGTTTTGGATTTCCAGAAGTCTCTAAGAGAACTAACACAACTTTAAGCCACTGTCAAGTGCACAGCCTGGCCAAAGATTTTCCCCAATTGCTCCCCACCTCAGTTTCAGTTGCCCCAATGTCCCATCATGCATGAATCAACACAAACACGAAGGAAAAGCAGTCGGACAATACTTCAGCATGAGAATGGTGAAAGGTGCTGAGCAGAGGGTAAAAGGCAGAAGGCAAGTGCTGCCCTCTACCTGCTGCCTTGCACAATATCCACGCTATTGTCGGCTGATAGCTCCAGTCGAACTGGCGGACACAGTTTCTGGCCCTTCAGTATCTCCAGACCCTGAAACAGCACCAAAGCCTGTCACCACCACGGCAGCTACACAGTCACAGCAGTTCAGTTCAGTTCAGGATGCTATCTACATGCTGACGAAAGCCCACATGCGCTTCATCCCATCACTCAGATGTTTCCCCAGTGTGGTACTTTCTCTTTCTAACCGACCCCACACACACTTACACACACACCCATCCCCTGGCTCTACCCCAGCTTCCCCAGTATTTATATGTGGATCAAATGGCTATGACTTTGTGACTTCGTCATTTAAGTTTCGTAAGTCAATGTTTGATATTATGCTCTCTTTTTTCTTTTTTAAGTGTGGGTGGGTGGATAGGGGGAACAGGGGAGGCATAAAAAAAACTGCTGCTGAACAAGGGAATTAGTGGCCAGTTTCCTAAACTCTAACTAGTCGATTCATCCCACAATGTTCACATTCTATGCTAGAATAAGTCTAGTACAACTACTAGTACATTATAGTTCCATTCCCTGAGAATAGGTTTGTAACCACAACTTGGTTCAAGTTGCAACCAAACAATTGCTCAAAACTTATGAAACCCATAAACGCTTAAAAAGAACCCTAATTTTAATCCTTTTTTTTAATTAATTTTTATACATTTTTGGGGTAACCCTTTTTTGAAAGTTATGACAACAGTGAAAATGGTGATTTTAAATTAAAACACTGCACTTATACAGATGCAGTTTGCTGGATGTCTGGAAAAATGTTGAAAAATCCATTTCAGATTTCTTTCTCTCTTAAGACACCAAAACCCAAAAACGTAAGTAAGTAAACAAGGTGCTTAACATCCACAGAAACCATAAGGCTTATTGGGGATGGGGCACATAAACAAATGCAATTGACACTTTCAAATGACCAAGATCTGAAGGACTTGGACACTCCACTCCCCCTTCAGCCCCATCCCTCAAACTGCCATCCATTAAATGGCAGTGATCATGCAAGACATTTTTTCAAAAAAACAGTGTAACGTCTATATGGTGGCAAAACTGGTCCACAGAAACTGGTTATATGATTATAATAACAATAATGGATACCTAGAACACCTAACCAGCACAGGGCCTAAGCACTTACACGTTGTCTGCGTGTACATATTGTCAAATACTATACGTATTGTGACCCGACACACACATGGCTGTCCATACTACTACCAGAGCTGTGCTAGCGAACACCCAGCTCCCCTTCCCCACCTAAAACATGCACACACACGCACGCACACACACACACACACACACACACAGACACGCGCACACACACGCACACACACACACATGCACGCGCTCTCTCACTGTGTTTCCTTTTCCTTTCTTTTTCCTTTTTCTTTTTAGAACTGGTCAAACAAAGTAACAGGCAGTATGTCAATATGCTTCTCTTATCCAGTAAAATACCAGAAATTACTGGTTAATGTGAACGGTGAAATGGCAAACATCACTGACCTCTCCTGCATAGGACACCAGTGGTGAGATTTCGCAGGTCACCGTCTCATCCGTGTCATGGGTGCTCTGACTGAAAACAGACAGCAGCGCCAGAGATACAGGAAAACTAGAGCACCTCTAGCTCTCAGCTCATCAAGATCACAAACTATGCAGCTGCACCTATTGAATCAGGTTGTATCTGTGTTCTTGAACTCTAATAATACGTGTGACACACCAAAATATTAAGGGAAAACCCCCAGTCATTGGCAGTCACTATTCAGAAAGTTTGCACAGATCAGAACTACTGTTGATACTTCTTTTATTTCCTTCAGTTTTGTGTGTGCGTGTATGCGCACGCGTGTGTGCATGCATGTGCTGGTGCATGTATGTGTGTGTGTTTACATAGGTGTGTGTGTGTGTGTGTGTGTTTACGTAGGTTGGTGTGTGTGTGTGTGTGTGTGTGTGCACGCGTGTGTGCATGCATGTGTTGGTGCATGTATGTGTGTGTTTACATAGGTGTGTGTGTGTGCGTGTGTGTGTGTGTGTTTACGTAGGTTGGTGTGTGTGTGTGTGTGTGTGTGTGTGTGTGTGTGTGTGTGTGTGTGTGTGTGCATGTGTGCGCGTGTGTGATAGTGTGTGAGTCTATGTGTGCTGTGTATGTTTGTCTATGTGTGTGCATGCGTGTGTACATGCACAAACATGCATGCACACACAGTAAAAATTCTTCACTTTTTGAGAAATGATGCAGGTTTTTCAGCCCACTTACACAGTGTTTAGTTGCACACTGATCGGCATCACGACTTACCTTTCTCCTTTTCCATTCAGATGGCTATTGCTGATGTGAGCCAGTGGTTGTAGGTGTTGTTGGTGAAGGAAAAAAGGCAAGCGTTGAGGAAAGGGTGGACAAGACACAAGTGGTGGTTGTCGGGGAAAGGTGGCCAAGTTAGAAACAGAGACCACAGACATGCAACAGAAACACTTGACATGCTGCATGCAAGGACTGACACCTAAAGGGTTAAAACTACAGTAGTACATGTCACTAACTGTCACACATGGTCAAACTGACAGTACCACATGTCACTAACAGTCACACATGGTCAAACCTACAATACCACATGTCACTAACAGTCACACAGGGTCAAACCGACAATACCACTTGTAACTATAACCAGTCACAGGGTCAAACCTACAATACCACATGTCACTAACAGTCACACAGGGTCAAACCTACAATACCACATGTCACTAACAGTCACACAGGGTCAAACCTACAATACCACATGTCACTAACAGTCACACAGGGTCAAACTGACAGTACCACATGTCACTAACAGTCACACAGAGTCAAACCTACAATACCACATGTCACTAACAGCCACACATGGTCAAACCTACAATACTACTTGTAACTAACAGTCACACAGGGTCAAACTGACAATACCACATGTCACTAACAGTCACACAGAGTCAAACTGACAGTACCACATGTCACTAACAGTCACACAGGGTCAAACTGACAGTACCACATGTCACTAACAGTCACACAGGGTCAAACTGACAGCACCACATGTCACTAACAGCCACACATGGTCAAACCTACAATACCACATGTCACTAACAGTCACACATGGTCAAACCTACAATACTACTTGTAACCAACAGTCACACATGGTCAAACTGCCAATACCACATGTCACTAACAGCCACACATGGTCAAACCTACAATACTACTTGTAACCAACAGTCACACATGGTCAAACTGACAGTGCCACTTGTCCCAACCAGTAATAGACATATAGAGTTCAAATGACTATCACTCGACAATGTTCAAAACACCACCATTTGTCACTTACAGTCACATACAATTAGAGCCACTTCCCTTTGTCACCGACATATAACACTAACAGTCATACCAGGTTAAGACTTCAGTATCATTTGTCACTACCAGTCACACACCTGGATCAAAGCTACCTCATTTGTCACTGACATGTAACAGTCATACGAGGATAAAATGACAGTATCATTTGTCACTACCAGTCACACACTGGGATCAAAACAACACCTCATTTGTCACTGACATGTAACAGACATACATGGCTAACACCACAGTACCATTTGTCACTACCAGTCAAAACTATACCCTAACTCGTCACTGACACGTAACAGTCATACCAGGCTAACACCTATGCATCAGTTGTCACTACCAGCCACACACCTGGATTCAAACTACACCCTCACTGATCACTAGGAATCATACCACAAAAACTGGTTGTAAAACATAAAGGATTTAAGCAGAACAATAAATCAAATAGTTAAAGCAACAACATCAACAAATATTGCAATCCTTCAAAATATACCATATCCAGAATGCTCACCCAAACATTCGTGGTCCAATCATAAAATTGAAAAAAAGATGTAAAAGACAAAGACAGCTGTCAACTGTGATAAATGCACAATGAATTACTCTCACAATATATTAAAGCAGCCAAAATGAAACACAGCAGTCTGGATTTCAAAGGATTGCAATTGCTAAGCCTAGTACAAATCACCAAACAACATCTGAGTGTAATTTCTTCAGCTATTTAGGTACAAACAAAAAGAATCATACTGAAAATGAGTCAGTCCGTACATCAAATGGAAAGACCTTCACTTCAGTCAATGTAGAAATGCGGCCTTCACACTTTGCTGAAGTGGCAAGTGTAACACAGGTATTCTACTATTAAAGAGGATGTCAATTTACTGTCAGACTTTCATCCATAAAGTAAATTTCCAGGCCAATGGCCCGGGGTTTTCCAGGCAGACTGACAGAACCGTCACTGTAATGGCACTGCACCAGTTTACATGTTAAGTGGCACCCACTCGCTGCAGGCTTAATTAACATTGTTTAGTTTTAATTCTACCACACTATATACAGCTACTTCTGATCAGACACTGGGAAGTATTAGTATAGAAGATTTATTATTTTTATCATTGTTAAATGAAAACTATGGCAAACTCATAAATAAGAGACCCCCCCCCCATTACATTCACACACAAAAAAAATCATGTAAAATAGTTTTTCTCTGTAGCCAACTACAGTATTAAGAATGGCTCAAACACACAAATTCAAAATAAAATGCTAAACTACTTTTAGAAAACTTGCTAGAAAAACAAAGTGACATGCAAAGCTAGAAAACACACAGTATAGTGGCTAGGTGGAGTTCTAATAAAGTTCTGTTATAATGGAAAGAACTCAAACTCAAAACAAATGTGAAAAATAAGCACAAAATAAAAATCCATCTAAAACAAAGAACAACATAGGAGAGACGCCACTGTATGCACTATTGGCATGCTTCAGACACATATGTGCCTTTACGATGGAGGTTTATTTAACTCGAATCGTGCACTTTGCTAGTTTGTGAGTAGTTTAATTTCATATACCGTAATAACATATTTTGAATCCAAACTGAATCCAAAAAAACAAACTAGTTTTGAAAATAAGAAAAATGTGTTCTGTGGAAGAAAGTTTTAAAAAACAGTTACACTTAACTCATTCAGTCCTGTGCCTATATAATCTATAGGCACTGAATCCTGTTTACAAGAAACCTGTAGGTTGCTCCAAAATTATGCATATTTATGAGTACTACTCTGTCAGCATTGCTGTGTGTCAAGACTGATTTTTGTCACTGTAGTTAAAATAACAATGGCGTTAAAGTGGTGGGAAAACAAAAAACTGATTTTTGTTACTGGTTAAAATAACAATGGTGTTAAACTTCAAGTGAAGGGGAATTAGAAAACACAAACATCCAGGAAACTGACCTCTGTATATCAGGGTAGGGAGTTCCGTCAGCATGCACAAAGATGGCACCAGCCGCCATGGCATAGCGCCGATGCAAAGAACACAGGTCATTGCGGCAGGTCGTTGGCGTGTCTTTGGCAGCACCGTCAGCGTTCTTCAAGGGGGAGAACTCCTCCTCTCGCAAGACATCCCAGACGGCAAAATTCCTGTCACATTTTACACACACACACCACAAACAAAACCAAGCACACCACACAACAAACACACCAACAGCATGCCACATGGCCGTGCAAAGAGGGCCAAGGATCCATTAGATTCATGCATTTCATTACCATGCAAGTAGAAACAGAACACACGTTCATCAAACATGGCATGCAAGTATTTTCAGTCATCAGTTGGAGTAAAAAAATCACAAAGGCATACATTTTTTTTAATTTTTTTAAGACACACAATTTTTTAATTTTTTTTAAAGACAATTCAAATCCATGCACATTTAACACCATCAGCATTTTGTTTGTTTGTTTGTTTGTTTGTTTGTTTGTTTGTTAAATTAAAAATGGTCATGCAAATTAACCAAGCAAGCAAGTTAATTCAGTGGGGAAATGTGCCGAGAAGAATACAGAGCGTGCACAGGGTTTTAAGTAAGGGAAGCAATATGTTTTATGAAAATTTTGAGTATAATCAGGATCAGAAATAAAGATAGGTTAATCAGTGTTATATCAGTGCAAATGGGGGCAGGTGGGGGGGGCAGAAAAAAGGTTGTGAGAGAAATGGTTAAAAAAAGAAACAAAATGTTATGAAAGGAATTATTAAAAGGAAACAAAACAATGAGAATGCAATGTAAACACACACACACACACACACACACACACACACACACACACACACACACACACCATTCGCACACACACACACACACACACAACCATGTGTGCGCATGCACACACACACACACACACACACACACACACACACACACACACACACACACACACACACAGCATATGTTAGTAGCATGCCAACAAGCACCAAACAATTCAGCAAAAACCTGTTTTTATCCTAGATGTAGGGGACATACAATAGTAATACAGGTGCATACACATAATTATAACAAACATTCCTGGATACAATTCATTTGGTTCATGCCCGACAGTTAAACCATGGTTTAAAATTAGTTTGCTGACAGTAACCAACCACCAACAGGCTACAGCAGTGGTATAATGTTTGGGGTCAAAAATGTCTGACTCCATTGTTATTGATCATTTTTGTTTAGAGCTATTCTCTGTTCTCAAGTAGGCTCACTGCACTCATGTCATATGTGATTCTGAACGAGTGACTGTATCCTTTTACAGAGCGTTTTTTTTTAAATATCCATCGAAGCGGTGTGCTGACAGTGCTACTTGGTTGTTACATGGCTGGTACCTCATGAAACTGCTGCTGTCTTGGCACAGGTTCTGTATACACCATACAGCCATGTACCAGTTTACAGAGTCACTTCATTCAAATTAGCCATATAAGCAGGGTGTACCTGTGTTTAGCTGTAACCTGCCACCTGAACCATGTGCATTCATTACATCCCTGCTGTTTGTATAAAAATTGGAACAAAGTTTTCATGTCAACATTTCTCTCTTTGCTAACCAACACACACACACACACGCACACACACACGCGCACACACATGCACACACACATGCATGACACACACACAACGAAAAGCTGACACTGACACTAATAAACTCTTGATCAATAATCATAATTTATGCACCACATCCAAACTGCCCAAAGCCTGTGCACCAGCCAGTCACCCATTTAGTTCAATCCCAGCCACCCAGTGAATATTCATCAAAATTCAACCCTTGTCCAACATGTCTTCTTGCCCATGTTTTGTGGGGCCTTTGACCTGACTTTCATCAATAATCAGACAAATTAATCATGATAATCAAGAGCAGCCGCTACAACTTTGTTGTTTATTCTTCTTCTCAGAGCAATCATAGCCAGAATCCCCACCCCTCATCCCTCCACCTCCACCACCACGAAGAACTCTACTGCTTTGTGAAAGCATTTCAAAGCCTGTACTTGACACGTTCTGAAATTATGACTGCTTACCTGTGAAATGTAAAAGTTTCATTATTCCAAAATCTGTTAATGAATTACTGAATACATCATCCTTTCAAAGAACCAATCCCAATCAGTAAAAAAAAAAAAAAAAAAAAGGAAATAAAAACATTGAAACACACTTGCAGACTTAGTCATGATTGCCCTAAAGCAACCCTTGGAACCACAAAAATGGTGAATATTTAGCTAGAAACAGCCAGGTCTTCTGAGTACAATTTTCTTCCACATTCAAGTTTATGCAACACCAACTAAACACAAGAGACCCCTATTCTGGTGAATAAATTCTGGCTACTGTTGGAATCATGTGGACAAATATATATATATATTTCATTCTGAAGTGAACCCTTATGGCTGACAGATGTTAAAATCCACAAACTCACCCACTAACTGCTCCATGAGTTCCTATTTTCAAATGCCATTACATCCTAATACTAGACATTGTTTCTTCTTTTTTTCTTCTTTTCTCTCTCTCAGTTTTTGCCAAACAAGGTCACAAAATGACAAATGCTAAAGGAATATGTTTTCATCAAATCTATCTCCTTCTCAATACACAGCCCTTAAATTTATTGCCTCTAAAAAGCAACACAATTTCCTTAAGTAGAAGTAACAGATAAAACTGTTTTTGGTGTATTAAATAACTCATTAAAATAACTCGAAACAGTGGTTGTGCTATATACATAACTCAAAATGGCTGTACCTTTATATAAGCTACTGTTCTGCTTGTACAGCTCAACTGTTCTGTTTTTTAATGTTTTTTAATTAAGCTAATAGCCTAAACCAACTGCTGTTAACTGGTAGGCTGCATGATGGCTTGCCATTTCTTTTCCAGTGGAACAAAAACAGCCGCTGCTCATTTACAATTTAAGAGACTGCAGTTAAGATGTTGGGAGATAAGTATCTTGGTGTTTTAAACCCAGTCAACCAGTACAATCATGGTGATAATTAGGAGGTACATGTGGAAGCCAATTAGTACAGCATAATATTTTTGCATGTGACCAAAAGGCAGGCACACTCTTCTCCGAACTGCATTCTTTCCTAGGTCAGAAAGAGACCAGTGTCCATGCAGCTCATGACTCAGCTACTCACGTGGCAAACTGAAAGACATCAAAGACAAACTTCTCCATCTTGATGCCATTCGGAGATTCTGGCTTAACAGTGTTGCCGCTGTCGTCCACGTAGGGGATCTTCTTTTTGGCCACATGGTGCTTCAGCTGAGCCTCTTGGGGTTTACTGCAAAAGCAAATCATGTTCCAGCAATGAATATATTATTGTTTTTATCAGTTTTTGAGTGCATGTGTATGGGGTGGGGGGTTGGGGGATGGGAGGAATCTCCAGGTTGCTTCACATGGGTAAGGCTACAGCAGCGACAAGAGCAGTGCCACCCAGTCCTAGCATACCTATTCAAAGGCATATATTTTTAATTAAAGCACATACACCTTTTATTGTTTAACTATCAATGTACAAATTGGGAAGACCAGGTAAAAAAATTTTTATTGTTTAACTATCAATGTACAAACTGGGAAGACCAGGTATACATTTTTTATTGTTTATCAATGTACAAATAGGGAAGACCAGGTATAATTTTTTCAGAGGCACCCTAACCAGGAAACCTCCACAACGCTGCTGCTTAAATGTCCATCCACTGAGGGATATATCATTGAGTAAAGTCAGAAATACACAAGAGTTGCACACCCTATTTGTCTTCATTCAAGCAGAGATGCCCTCAAGTTAGTTCCCTACCAACCTAGAAATCAGAAGGAAAAGTGCAGTGCCAGCAAGTAGGTCTGAGGAAAAATCCAACTGGATGAACATCGGGTTGACAGCCACAGAGCCACTTCATTTTCTCCTACCTCTCTGGCTCCACCCTCTCCAGCTCTGGTATGACTTAAATGCTTTGTAACAATGTAAGAGATATTTTGTAAAATACTGATGTTATATCTTCTATTGTTAAAGATAACATCAGTATTGTACAAAATATCTCTTGCATTGCTACAAGCATTTAAGTCATAGCTCCGGTATGACTTAAATGCTTGTAACAAAGTAAGAGATATTTTGTACAATAGTGAAGTTATAACTTCTATTGTTAAACTGATTATTCAGAGTCCTGTGAGTAAGTTACTATAACTTACTAATATATAATTTTGTTGTTGTTCTCAAAAAGATTTGGGTGGGGAGGGTGGGGAGGGGGGTTTAATATCACCTTGCTATGAACATACATAAAATACTGATTGACAGAATACACTTTTCCTTGTGTGCAGTGCATATATCTATTGGGCAGTTTAGTGAAGCTGGTTTGCATGAGTGAATGCCCTTCATAATCTTTCACACAAGAAGTCACAAACGGTTGCAGCTGCCATTTCCGGGCCCATTTCTGAGTAGACATTGCTTCATGCTGTGTATAACAATGAAAGTTGAACCTGGAATTGCAATGCAGTACAAATGCCAACACTGTTGCGTTTGCAAGCATTATAGGAAAAAGGTGATGCAGTATGGAAAAAAGGTGTCTTTGCATCATAGTTTGGCTGACCAGAAGTGTGCAAGTGCATAGAAAAAAAGAAGTTTTTTTGCCATCCTATAGCACGTGCAACAAGTACTTGCTTGTTGCCAGACACACTCTGACTACTGACCTTCAAAAATGCCTTTAAAGTTGGCACTGTAAACTTCGCGAATTCACCATCACTGCCTTCCATTGTGAAGAAAGTACTCACCGGAAGTAAAAACAGCCAAGAGACTTTAGCGATGCCAGGTAAAAGTAAAGGGAGTTAACAACCCCACTTGAACTGCCCAACAGCAACTAGTTTTACTACACCTGAAGGAAATGCACTGCCACTGCTCTAAAACAGATTCAACATGTACAATGGACCTAATTTCATTCTGCTGTCACATTTTAAGTTTTTCCTTTCTCGCTGCCTGCAAAACAAAGGCAGGTCAAAGTTCATTTAAATTATTGATGTTCATGCTGCCAATCAGAAACTCAAACAAAACAAAACAAGTGATATTCTAATTATGCCCCCCCCCCCCCCCCCTCCCGCCCCCCTCCAATCAGCCAACTTGTGCTTTCAACTCTTGACTGCCTGCATTTGACACAAAGCATGGTTAACTTAAAGTACCCACTCGCAGACGTGCTTCAGGAAGTTGATGTTGAAGAAATGGTTGCAGATATTGCCAGCATTGAATGCTAGCCGTCCATCTGCTGCTCGCTTCTCCGCTGTGGATAATGTGATTTCACTGTACTCCACCACCTGGTAGCGTTTGTTCACCTTGCACACCACCCCAACTGCTTCCTGCGGCAAAGTCTTCTCAACAACCTGGACAGTCAACAGGACTCAAGTCAGGAAGTGTCCGACTCACCAGACACTCAAGGAATGAAACCAAAAAAAATGACACGACCTGTCAAGACAAGACTCACCTGTGAGCTTGCTACTGCATCAGAGCAAAGGTTGAGGTCAAAATATGCAAAAGGTTCAAAAGAACACCTTTCTTCTAAAGTGGACAATACAAAACAACTTGCAACTTTCCTTTTCGGAACACACAAAAGCTGGTCAAAACACGCAGAAGGTTCAAAAGCACACTTTTCTTCTAAAGGCGCCAATACAAAACAACTCACAACTTTTCTTTTCAGGACACATTCCTTCATTTATCACAACTATGACCTCCATGGTGGCAGTGAAAAGGTAAAAACCTGCATGTCAGGACCACATGAGTGTGAAACCACCAAATAGCAAAATCTTCACAGCACCAGCCTCTGTAGCATAGTGGCTCGCACTACAGATTGCGGGTCAGAAGGTTGAGGGTTTGAATCTGGTAAGTCATCTGGGAGTGCTGTGGGCCCAACAGGAAGGCTGGAACCACACAGCCAAGCTTCATCCGCTTGACAGATGTCTTTGAGGGTGTTGCTCTAATTACCTGACCAACACTTAAGGTGCTGCAGTTCAAAGGGCCTGGTTAACAGCAGGATAATGATGACAGAAAGCATGGTCTGTGGCCCTGGCAAGCAGTCTCAAACCAAAACTGACATTCATAGCGTCAACAGTACAGATATCATCCTCATCATCATCTATCACTGCATAATAATAAGCCACTTTTCCTGCAGCAAAACACCCACAGTTAGTTACCTTAGCTCCGCATTCTGCGTTCTTTTCCAGGCAGAAGCCAATGAAGACTGGGTCAGCCATTTTCACCAGGATGTTGTCAACACAGTACACATGTATATACTGTGTGCCACGCTTTGTCATGTCATCCAGAACGCCATGCTCTTGCAGTGCACGGTATAGACCACCATTCCCATCTGACAGATGTAAGTGTGGGTGTGAACACAGACACACAACATTTTATGCAACAAGTATCTGAGAATGTACCAGAAAAATCCACTAACAAGCTCCAAACTAACTTGTATAAATAGGTCTTTCAAGTTTTGCCTTTGCATAAAATAATCTTTTTTGTCAACTTTTGTTACTTGTATCATTTTTGTCTTTCAAGTTTTGCCCTTTGCATAAAATAACATGTTTTTCAACTTTTGTAACTTGTTTGTCTTTCAGGTTTTCTCTTTCAAGTTCTGCCCCAGCATGGCACACAGAATTTGTCTGCATGAAATATACAGAATCAACAAACCGACAAAATAATTACATACATCTAACAAACATTAAAATGTGAGTTAGAAGAAAAGGAAAAAACATCTGGAAGCCAAAGAAAATGCATGTATGCTTTAATCAGATGAAAAATACAAAACACGAATTCAAACTGTAAAAGCTTGAACCCAAACTGTAAAAGCTTGATCCACTGACACGGTTTACTGCCATTACTTATCCATCACCCCTACCTTCTCCACAAATAATGTACACACGCATGCATGCACACATACACACACACACACACACACACACATGCACGCACGCACGCACACGCATGCATGCGCATGCATGCACTCACCAGGTGCTAAGGCCACTCTGCTAGGTGCTTCAAGGATGATTTTTCCATCAAAAGTAAAGCAGGGCAGACGACCCTGTTCAAAGAGAATGACATTTTCTGGCTGCAGGCCAAAGTAGCTGTGCTTCTTGAAGAAGTTTTCTGTTGCCTCTTTTGTGTGTTCGCTGGTCATGATATACCTGAAACATGCACCACATCAGCATCTACTGTACTGAAGTAAATTTAAACCAAATAAACACTTCTTCTCTAAGGAATCAGTTCAAGCATACAGTCACAGACCTACCTCATCATGAAGTCACCCCAAATAAATCTATCTCACCATGAAGTTACCCCAGTCAAATCTACCTCACAATCAACTCACCTTCAACAAACTTAGCTCACCATCATCAAGTCACCCCAAACAAACCTACCTCACCATGAATTCACCTTAACAACCTATTTTACCTGACCATAAAGTCACCCCAAACTGATCTCACCATCAAGTCACCGCAAAACAAACTGACCTCACCATCAAGTCACCCCAAACAGACTGACCTCATCATCAAATCACCCCAAACTAACCTCAATATTAGGTCACCCCAAACAAACTGACCTCATCATCAAGTCTCCCCAAACTGACTTCACCATCAAGTCACCCCAACAAACTGACCTCACCATCAAGTCACCCCAAACCTACTTCACCATCAAGTCACCCCAAACAAAACCTACTTCACCATCAAGTCACCCCAAACAGACTTCACCATCAAGTCACCCCAAACAAACTGACCTCACCATGAACTAACTACATCCCAGATTCAATCTACCTCACAACAGAGTCCCACAAGCAAGCCAATCTCACCAACATGGCAATCTCGTCAAACAAGCCAATCTCACCAAACAAGCCAATCTCATCAAACAAGCCAATCTCACCAACAAGCTAATCTCACCAACAAGCCAATCTCACCAACATGCCAATCTCACCAAACAAGCAAATCTCATCAAACAAGCAAATCTCATCAAACAAACCAATCTTGCCAAACAAACCAATCTCACCAACAAACCAATCTCACCAACATGCCAATCTCATCAAAAGGAGCCAATCTTGCCAAACAAGCCAATCTCACCAACAAGCAAATCTCACCATGGAACGCTGCAGGCTTTCCCAGTCTCAGCCTGAGCCTGTTGCTGCAGCCTGCGGATTCTCTCTGCCTGTAGCTGGTACAGCGTCTTCCCTGACGGCAGACCCACGTTGTACATGCCTTTGGGGTAGGCCACACCCAGGCGGGTACCCTGGCCACCCGCCAGCAGCAACACTGCCACTTTGTTGTTGCCCACCTCTGTCAAACCTGAGAGACAGAAAGCACAGGAAGTCAGCGAGTATATAAAATAATAATGATGATGTACTTGTTTATCCGTGTGATTTCTCCAAATTGGAGCACGTAGCTCACTACAAAGCAAACAACCAAAATACAGTCAAAACAAACTTCTGCCCATGCCCATGCCCCCCCCCCCCCCCCCCCCCCCCACACACACAACACACATACACAAGAACGCACACACACACGCACGGAGGGAAAACAAAGAATGGGAGCATCAGAACAGTATAGCTGGCGGAGAATTTGTGTGTCAAGTATTCTATATCATACAGTTATGATGACAACATAAGGGGTTAGAGCTGAGGTATTGTGGGTGGGTTGGGTGGGCAGTGGGGGGGGGGGGGGGGGGGGGGGGGTTAACATGCTTTATCAGAAATTAGAACTACCATTCATGAGTTCAGAGGAAATCCAAACTATAAACCCTACCTACTGATTTCCTAATAACCTTTTTATTGGCTACTTCTTCAGAATTGTGTGTGTGTGTGTGTGGTGTGTGTGTGTGTGTGTGTGTGTGTTCATTATGTCACATAACCATACATCCTTCATCAGAGAGTATCCCTAATTTTATTACCTTTTTCCTGAGATGGAGGGTTTCTGAAGGGATGTGTTCTATCTGCACTGTGTATCACACAAAAACACTGTCGCTTACAGAAATAGCATTGGGCATTGTATTGATCAATGCAACAGATGTGCGATACAAATCACGATTCTCTGTCTCCCTGTCCTCTCAATTTAAAACACTTTTTCTATGACTGCTTTACTCTCTCAGTAATCTTTTCCCGTAGGGTATCTGCATCACTCTCATTGCACATAGCTGGTCCCAACTGTCCCTCTGCACATGCTGCTAGTTCTTCACTCTTTTCCCAAAAATCAGCTCATCCAAACAGCATTTACACTTCACTGACATGCATGTGTGTGTGCAGATGATGAAAATTAGGCATGATCTTGACACAAACTTATTTTTTACTTTGTAACATAACCATCCTTCAGAAATTTTGGCAGAGAGTCATGACCCCTAAAAACTACAAAACATGGGTGAGCCCACCCTTCTGAGTTATAAAGAAATGGGCAGCCCTGGTAAAAAGTGGTATATTAGTGTTATATACTGACAGGGGAAAAAAACCTGAAGCAAACATACTTGATAGTATTCTGCAAAAGATTGATATACATGTACAAACTACAATATAGCCATGAACAATTCAGTATGTCATTTCAATGATTCATTCCTTGCAGTACAGAAAGTTTTTGTTTGTTTGTTTGTTTTTACACATAAAGGCATTTAAAACTGACCATTCATATATATATATAACCAAACCACACTATTTCTGCTTTACTGACTTAGCGGTACAGCCAATCGTGTCACAGTAAAATTCTGGGTGACTGTACGTAAAAGACATCAAATTTGTTCACCTCGTTTGCTATACTTTGTGATGGTGGCAGGGTCAGTGCGACTGACGCTGCCACAGACATCAGCAGACAGAGGCTCAAGATGGTCGTCAATCTTCTCAGAAACCACCTTGAGTGATGCCTCAGCAGCCTTGAAATACTCGTTGACTTCACCAAAGTCAATGCGGTTCAAGTCATTGTACAAAGTCTGCTTCTCACTGTCCGTCAGTTTCTCCCAGTACTGAAGAAGGTGGGACTGCCCTGCTGCCTCAAGGCGTGATCGTAAACCATCTACATCCATGGCCAAAGTCCTTTTTTTCTGTAACTGTTAATGCTGTCTGCGTGGTGTGCACACCCGTGGTCGCTATTCCTTCAGTGAAGAGAAGATGGTCTGCAGGGATCCTGAGTCAGTCAGGTGTGGATCAGCTCAGTATTGACTGGAGTAACCCACCTGGAACAAATCAACAACTGCATCAAATGAATTATTAACTAATGGAAACATCAATGTCTCCAATAGGGGTTCAATTGAGGTTACAAAACCACAGGTGATTACCACAGTTAGAATGTTGGCTTCATCTTATACGTGTAGGTATTTAAAGCTCAAAATCAAAGTCTTTGTTTCACATTTATTAAGATATATGATTATCAACTAAATTGTGGGGTTTTCTTTACAGTCTTTGAACCTTCAGTAAAAGATTACTTCCTACAAGAACTTGCCTTCTCAAAGTATGTTTTGCCCATGAAAGCTGCCAAAAGAGTAAATAAATTAATACCATCAAAATAAAACTTCAAATCACGGATTTTGTTTTAAAATGCTCCATTGATTTTATTTCCATTTTGGGATCCTAATCGCATTGGTGATGCTTAACAGCATTCAGTTGTAGAAGACACAGTCGGTGCCACAGCTGGTCTAAAACCACAGTACCCTCAGCCTCATTGTTTTGTATGTTCCTTGGGTGATGTGAGCCTGATATTAAAGAGGTGGTATGTGTAACACATACCAGCCAGGACACCTGTCATAGGTCTGTGTGCGCAGCAAGTCCCTTTA
>JABMCL010000899.1:630000-637500 GCA_018857735.1 Alviniconcha marisindica
CACATGTACACAGTCCCACACAACACACAGATTGCTCTTAATGCAATCCTACCCACACTTCAAATAATGCAAGTTTTGAAGAAAGTTTCAGGCCAAAGATAAATGGACTTAAAAGGGGACATCCTTGTCTGTTTTACCCCTATATTTGCTAGGGATTAGTTATACAGTAGAATCACGACCAATAAATTATACCATGCTGTGTACTCTTCAGCCATTCCTAAGTGGTGTAGATCATAGGCACTCATGTTAACTCAAAATGTAAGCTTTCAGTCACCGTAGAGGTCTCCACCTACACACGTACTTCATGTCCAGGTTATTTTGCTTCTGAACACTGTGTGTTGCTCAACATTCTTGCCCTATTTTCGAGGAGAATAAGGTGCTCTAGATTACACAACGTTTTGCTTTTTTAAAGGTTTTGTAGAAAAGTACCATTTCCATCTTTTAGCACTGTGTAGTATTCATGAAGCAGTTGACTGTGTTCTAGGTATAGTATGTGGCTGTTCAATAAATATTTATTCAACTGAAGAACTTTTTGCTTCAACTCTGAGCTCCTAGGGGCACAGTTATGCTGGTTCACTTTACCAGTGAAGAGCAGAAAAACATCAGCTCATGGAAAAAAGGTGTGCATTCTCCTTGAAGATTGGACAATTTTAGTGCTTGCTGGATTATTCTGCCATTTCCATAATCCATTAAACCCTGACATGGACTTTAAGATCTTTAATGTAAGTCATCTTTCTGCATGCGTATACACATGTATAGGGGACCTTGTTTTATATCTCATCTGAAAGACTTTTGTAAAGTCTGCACAGAATTTGACCCTGGAGAAATCTCAGGGCAGGCGCAAAACCTAACTTGGGCCCCCTTTAACTGTACAAGACAGAGACATACACCCACCCATTCAACATGACCATGCCAAGTGTTAAACATGGACATAAAAGAAACATCATATGATTTGTCAAATAACCTGGAGGGGGGGGGGGGATTGGGATTATAAGGGTAGTGGGCAGAAGAAGAAAGCACTGTCTGCCAGTCTCAAAGTCAAAGGTCTTGCCCTTATCTGTTCAATGGCTCTCTCTCACACACACTCTCTCTCTCTCTCTCTCTCTCTCTCTCTCTCTCTCTCTCTCTCTCTCTCTCTCTCTCTCTCTCTCTCTCACACACACACACACCACACACAGGCAATAAAGTACCTGGTGCTCTGGATGCCTGTGATAAATGACAGGGTGTAACTGGGCCCTCTGCAAACATGGCACAGTAAATCTATACACTGCATAATCAGCTTTACATCTCAGCAACAATCTTCACCAAAGTGGTTAGGCAACAGACAACTGCATATACAACGTTCTGAGCTCTGCAGTCTATTTCCAAAACTTCACACAGTGGAATCCCTTTTCATGTCAACCTCAAATAGCAACCTTCCTAAAGAATTTAACATTTGAACTAAACGGGGTGTGGTCTTTGGTGAGTGGCTTGTTTGTAACATGAAAACAAAGACTGAAGGGGGGGGGGGGGGAGGGGGGGGGGGGGGGGGGGGGGACTTGAAAAAAGGTCTTTCAAGGTGTGATCTTTTGTGAAATCAGGGTTCTGATATCTGCTATGTACAATTCAGAACATCTTACACTTTCATCTGGACAATGTCATGTACCCTGATTGGTGGTTCAGTTTAAAAAAATATAACCATACAATTTATTATGATAATACGTATATATATACAATTACAGCTCCTCATTTGTCTTAGTAACTACAGATGAAACAGCAAGCAGAGCAGATACTCTCCTTCTACCTTTCTGTATCTTTTAAAACTTAGGTACTCTGCATCATTCAACACTTTATCGAGAAAGTATTCCATTTAAATAAAATTAAAGTAAAATACTGTATTGCCATGAGATGCTTTTTAGAAACAAATGTTTTCATGAGCCTGCTTTCTGCAGCAGGGTAGAGACCGACCTAGCCATCTCAAAACTTGCTCAGGGATCAAAATAAAAACTTAAAATCAAGGAGTTTCTTTCAAAGATGCCCTGTTGATTTTATTTAGAATTTAGAAACAGAGTTTCATGAATGATGATTAGCAATAGCAGCAGTGGGTGTGCAGAACAACATCAACTGTCCTAGTTAGGCCTATCACATGCACCGCCTCTGACATTTGGCAGGAGCTGTGTTATGTTCACTTCACTACAGGAGAAAAATCTAAAGTGCTGTGGTACTGGTAGGTCTCATTTGATGACGTTTGGAACAACTGATGAAGTACAAATTGTCTCTGATGGATTTTTATATATTTAAAAAACAAATCTCATCAGGTCAACAGTTAAGCCTTTTGTAATGCATGCCCCTTGTGTCCCAGTCCTATTGTGTCCCAGTCCCATTGTGTCCCTGCAGCAGGCTTAATCAGGGTTAGGGTTTAGGGTTAGTTACACAAGGTTAATGACTGTATTGAATTAATGAATGATTGTCTCAACACAGTGTCGATGGGCCTGGTACAAATGATTGTCACTAGTGAGAGAGAGAGAATGAGGCGTGTGTGTGTGTGTGTGTGTGTGGGGTCGTGTTTGTGTGTGTGTGTGTGTGTGAGCATGTATGAAAGAATGCATGCATGCGTGTGTGTGTGTGCACATGCATACATGCGTGCATCACTGCATGCATACCTGTGTGTGCAGGAGTATAATTACAGCTTGTGAGCTATTCATTTTTCCTCTACAGCATAATATATGTCTAGCAGTATCACTCAGATTCCGAACAGGAAAGTGAAACCCAACATTCAGTAGGCGTGTCAGTTCACTGTAGACAGGGTTGTTAAAGATCACAGCCGTGACTGACCCAAAAATAGAAAACATCCAAATAGATCCTGTTCTTACACAGATCCTGTTCTTTTCGCCTGTTTGTGTCATGCAAATGTTTTTCATTGAAATGGTATTTTTACCGGTTTCATTTATGCCAAGCCTAACAAACATACATGTATAACAGGAGTGTAATACTAGCATTGTAACAACATTTTGAGAATAGATCCCTGTCTGCCCTTCACGCTCTAGTTGCTTTGAAAACAGGAACTCAATGACACTGCTAAACTCCCACACCTATATCTGTAGGCAACCCACTCAGGTCATACAATCCACCACAAGAGGATATTGCATATTATATATATATATATATATATATATAAACAGTAACCACCAAAGCTGGAGCAGCATCAAAGTGTCCTGCCCAACATAATTATACATTATTTTGTCTCATTTCATCTGCTTGTTCATAATATCAGTGAGTCATTGATCAACTGACAATGACTAAATTATTTTGTCTCATTTCTTCTGCTTGTTTATCATATCAATCAGTCATTGATCAGCTAACACTGACAACATTATTTTGTCTTTGTTTCATCTGCTTCTTTAAATATTTATTAATTAATGAGTCATTACCAAGTGACACTGACTCGGTATTAAAAATCAATTCTCTATCATCTATTGACTGGCATGCTCATTTCCAATTTCTGCCATGAATAACAGGCTTCTAATCTTGTGCAATCTAAGCTTATAAAACAGCTACCACAACCACCATCTGGTAAACAGTTCTTTTTTAAGTAATTTAACTCTCTCTCTCTCTCTCTCTCTCTCTCTCTCTCTCTCTCTCTCTCTCTCTCTCTCTCTTACTTGTTAGTAGTAAATAACCATATTATTGGTATTTCATCATACTATTCACTGTGACTGCATTTAATACATGTAGTAACCACTGTCCACAGATACTAACAGTAATACATAGCACACATTTTACTATCCATAAAGAGTTTGAACACACTGCAAGGTTTAGAACTGTGCCTGCTGATGTTTTAGTAGAACTATAATGTACTAAATTACTAATTCGTGCAATCTTGTAACTGCAAAGGAGCCAGACATTTTTTATCACCTAGTATGCAACAATATGCAAGCACTTTCAGTTTCATCCATCTGTAATAATCTAATCTACCAAAATTCCAAAACTCTCATGGTACAAGAACATATATTATATAAATCAAGAATTTCTCACCTAGACAAAGAAGGAAACCAAAAGGGCTCAGAGAAAACCCTAAAGAACTGGCCTGGACACTGACACCATACATGATATAATATTAATTATTAATATATATAATAATAACATATTGTATTGATCAAGAGATAAAGATTTGGTGTCCCTGATGGAAATCATACTCTCAAAGCTGCCACCACAGATGATACACTAGCTTGACCAGGGTGAAGAGCCATTACTAAGAAGCTGAGCTGCTGTCAGCATCAGACAGTGTCAGAATGGGAGTACCAAGTGCAGACAAAACTCGACAGACACAGACTCTCCCCTTGTGTCCCAAACGCCGACCCAAGACCACACACATCAGGTCAGTATAGGGGAACAAATCTCAACAAATCTCGCTTGACCGTGGAATTTGCATATTTGGTGTCCAAACAGGGATTGAGAACCTGGACAAACGTGGAGGCATTCGGGGGCACCGGGCTAAAGGCAGGTGATCTGGTGAAGACAGTTACCGTAGTCATTCAAAATGTCACAACATGAACACCTTTTCATGTACTTATGCTCTTTCCACGTACTTGTGCTCCTTCTTTAAAAAACAGTCCATAAAGATTTCCATGGTGAACTTCTTCAAAACACCCTGCATTTTCCAAATCATTCTGACCTTCAGATTGTGTTTTGGGGCCTTCTATGAAAAACAGGCAAGTCTGCTTCTTTTTTCGAAGCAGTACGGTAAGCTATGTTTTACTCCTTGTTAAGGAAGTAGCCCATGAAGCTAAGTCTGCGCAAGGCGACGGTGTTTGTTGTAACCAGGAGTGAACGTTGTCACCTTCCCTTTATCCACAGTGAATGGGGGACATCACTCCTTTTCCTCCTATCTTACACCCGCTTCCCACACACCAGCTAATAACACGTCTGGGGGATTGTCGTTAGATAAGGTACTGAACCAGATTTCAGTGACGTCTGTGACCTAATGTTACCTGGGAATTTTAGGCCACGTGCAGCATCCCACACCTTGCTGCCACATCCCAATCATGTCATTCAAGCACAGAACCAGAAAACTGTTATGTGAAATGACAGAGGCTTTGTCTGCAATTATCATCTTTCCTTTTTGGTATTGTTCCTATCTCCTCTCTGTTCCTATCAAGTCCTGTTGCTTTTTCTGTCTTGTCTTTTTTTCTTCTTTTTTTTCTTTTTCTTTTTTGTTATTGGTCCATTCTCCTGCCTTTCTCTCCAGACAATTATCCAATAATTATTTGTTGTTAGAAGACAGGCTTTTTGTTGTTGTTGTTGTTGTTGTATGATTCTTGTTGAGCAGCCAAGAGATGACAGTGCAGCTTGCTGCCCAATGGCATTGATAATTGCCATTATAAAATGCATTTAATGATTTATACTCTTTAAAAAAAATATTTTTCTGTTTTTGTTTTTCCTTTCTTTTCTTTTTCACTTTTTTTTCCTTCCTTTTTTTTCTTTTCTTTTTCTTTCTTTTTTCTTTTTCTTTTTTCTTTTCTTTTTTTCTTTCTTTCTTTCTTTTTTTTCTTTTTTAAAGAAAAAGATATTTTCTTTCCATTCCTTCAAAACAAATAAAATCTTTAATATGATACTACTAAATCTGATGGAATAATGATACCAGCATGTCCTGGCCTTCAAGTTAACATATATATGTGCTTTTGTGTTTTTGGGGCTTTTTTATTTTCTAAAGGAGAAAAAAAGGTAATAACTAATATTGAACAGACTACTTGTTTGAAAATTTGTATTTGATGTTTATGTATAGATCTATGAATGATTTGTTTTATGGAAAATATGTGTATGGATTGATTTCAGGTTTGACTTCAGAAAAGGTTGACTTCAGAAAGGGTAAAACACATGAGAATACTTATGATGTGTTTATTTGCTTATGACAGAGTTAGAATGTCCTGAGGTGACCCTGTATTTAATATGTGCATGTGGTGTGTGTGTGTGGGGGGGGGGGGGGGGGGGGGGGGGGCACAAGTGTATGATTTTTTTAATGTATGTATATTAACCCCCCCTGCCCCCCACCCCCCCATCATTTTCTTTGTAAAGCAGTTCAATTTTGCTTTAGTTTTTTAACGAATTTGCGCTTTTCATATGATCATTATTATTATCGTTATTATTATGATAATAATAATGATCATTGTTATTGATATTATTATTATTATACTGGCCAAGGAAAATGTCTTGAACACTATCCAACCACAACAAATGTCATAAACGGTATTTGACCACAACAAAACTAACGTCATGAGCATTATCTTATTCTCAGAACACAAAAATGTCATGCATGAACACTGTGATAACCGCATTAACAACAAATGTCATGAACACTATCTCAAGATATAGGCACTTACTGCAATGCCCAGCAACCACTGATTTCTAATTTTTTATTCAGATACTTGTTCATATAATAATAACAATAATAATAATAATAATAAATTGTTTATGGCACCCCATCTCTTAAGCGCCCAGGACGATTACAAAGATAAAATGCGATAATGAAACTAAGCTTAAATAAACCTGGCCAAGCACACACACACACACACACACACACACACACACACACACACACACACACACACACACACACCCGTCAAAAGAAAACTAACTTCAACTCAATGACTGTTTCTCAAGCCGGCATCCACGAAGGCAGCTAGATCCTTGCAACGCAACACTAGGTAACAAGTTGAAGTCGAGCGCAGACGACGAAACAAAACTTAAGCTCTGCTTCAACCTCTAGCTGTCTCCGTTTGGCGACAACACAATTACCTGAAAATAGTAAGAACAGCATACCTGTAAAGCTGCGTGTAGAGCAGTGCGACGATCCCAGATCAATGTGTCCTGTTCTATTCGTCACCAGCAGACGACACACTTTATAGAGAATGAACTGTTAACCCGCGAGACAGACGATCATCTGCGCGGCACTGAACAGGAAGTGACACGTGTCACCACCGCCGCCTACATAATATCCTGCCGCGACAGGGTATAGTTCAACAGCAAAAGATTGAATTAATCACTTCATTTTGATTTTAAAGACTACTTTACTACATATATGGTTATAATTATACATTGCCGTATGCTCTTTTCGGCATTAGAAATCTCATTGAAACCGTTTCCAGAAACTCGAGGTGTAGGAATTTAAAAGAAAAATGTCGTCTGCAAATAGTAAACTGTCATTGTGTGGTTAACTGTCCATTCTTGTCAAAGTTTGGAGAAGCACAGTTGTTTCCAGGATGGAAAAATAGACTTAATTTTTCTGTTTAATATTCTGGTATTGTTGCTTTCAAAGTCTGTCCTATCGACATGTCACATACAAGTTCCCACCCGATCCTGGACTACTTTACTAAAAGCGAAAGTAGGGATAAATGTTAAAACAGCACTGACTATCATTTGGGGTAACTTTTCTGCGCTTGATTATGTCTACTAGTCCTTATCAGTGTAGTGCCGACTCAGTCAGTAACGGCCTGGAGCCGGTCAATGCGGCCGTGACGTGAC
>JABMCL010000899.1:645000-652500 GCA_018857735.1 Alviniconcha marisindica
ATGAAAACGAATCATGGACCTATATAGGTCCATGAACGAATGAAACTAGGTGTGCCACAAGCCTGCAGAACGCCGTGCATGGCCGTTGTCCATCCGTCGTTCGGAACATAAATGGTTCAATGAGAAATGCGTAATCTGAGCCATCCAGACAGGCATGTTTCCCCAGCAAACACACCAGTCGATCGAGGAGCTGGGGCCACTCCACGAGGAAAAACAGAAACAAGTGGCGTGAGACTCGCCTCACCTGGCCACCGTACCCCCCCCCCCCCCCCTCACCCCCTCTCCATCCTCACCTCCACCACCCTCACCCGCCGCGTTCCACACCTCGGCTTGTTTTTCATATCTCTACAGAGAGCCAGCTAGTGGACGCCACGTCTCTCTGCGGCTGTGATTCGTTGATGAGGCAGTCATCGCATATCGGTGTTTTGATTGGCTGCCGCTCAGCTTCCTTTCCGTTCTCGTCGATATAATACGCATTCCATGCACGCTGCGTGCGAAGTAAGCCGGTTTGGCTTTGGACAATTCGACGAACTATGATTCGTTAGGCTGGTAAGCAGAAGGACCTCGGTTCGAATCTGCTTCGGCTCTCCTTTCTCTTCGAAAGTTGTGGTCTGTGGACACGGTCTTGTGACTTTGTCCCTCACAGTTATGAAACATTAAAACGGTCTCATCGCTGCCCGCCTTAATGCAGAAGTCATTCTGGTGGTGACAGTGTAGCGATAGGTATATAATATCCCTCTCCCCCCACCTCCATACCGGCCTCTTTCCCCCCTTCTCCTCGTCCCTAATAAGCCTTATGGTTTCTGTGGACGTTAAGCACCATGTTTACTTACTTGCTGTGTGCGTCAGTTCAGTTCGATAGACTGGAGGTAAAAAAAACACGAAAGGTGGACAAGAACGAAGGTTTATTTGACTCGGTTGGTTCTTGGGTTTTAACGTCCTGTCAACCGCAGTCACCTCAGGAATTAATATGTAATCAGACAATACAAAACATTCGCAAAATTGTAGGGAAAAACAGAAAAACACACACTTCTTTTAAGTAACGCCAAAGCAAGTTTTTAAATTATTTTTTATGCCTTTCCTTACGTTGCTTAAACCGGTGGCTAACGGTAAACTCCTGGTTTCATGGTGATGGCACTTTCACGTCAAAACAGTCCATCCGTAGCATTATACAGAACAATATCCGCGAAAGACATCGTTATTGTTTTATACTTTAATGTTTCATTCGCCTAGTTTCAACGCTGAAGTAGTTACGAAAGGAGAAGATAGAAGAGTAGAATGGAACACATTTTCATCAATATCATATCGTACATATCCTGTCTTTTTACACACACACACACACACACACACACACACACACACACACACACACACACACACACACACACACACACACACACACACACCGGCAGGCAGGCAAAAAAAACCACCACCTGGAGACAGACACATTCGTTTTTAATGCCCAGTCAATTATAGAAACAGAAAGACAGACAGACAAACATAGAGACAGAGACAGAAAGAGAGAGGCTTCGTTTCATGGACAAACGAGACAGAATATCAGTTTCCGATGCAAACCATATGTTACAAAACTATCACCAACGAACATCACACAGTGCCGTGAGAAGTCAAGACAACCACGTCAGACACATCGGAAGGTGAAGTTTTTTGGAATCATAATTATCTGTTTACAGTTTATGCACTGCTACTAATTTACCGCGTGTGACACAGGTATGTAATGAAGCACATTATTTACTGAGGACGTCTTCCTTTTCTTCGGAGTTCCAGAATTTTTCCTCAGAAGTCCAGTTTGATGGTATTGATAAATTTGGTTGTCTGTAGCAGGTCCTCTTTGGAGCCCCAGAACATTTCCGCACGCATTAAATTATTCTTGTGGCCACTGCTGTGTCCGTGCTTCCTTTTAATGAGGACAGAACTGCAGAACATGTTGTCTAAGCTGCTACAGCAAAAACAACGTAACCATACAGCATCTGACGTCTCGCTTTGAGCCAGATAGCTCCACCTGCCTAGATAAGCGGAGTAAACAACTTAACCTGTATTTGTGGGAGTCAGTGTATGCTGTGTACACCTTTTGTACAGCATCGACTTGTTGCAACTGTGACCGGTAGCAAGGAACCAATCATCGGAATCCTTCCCTGACCATCGCCTCTTTGAGAGTGCAGTCGGTTACATGTTCGAAGTCACACTTCGAACTGCGTAACCCAAGACGCTTGATCATTGTTCTGGAAAACAGCTAGGGCGCGTGATTTATCCAGACCACAAATAATGCTACTTGGACAGCCCGCAGGCTTGTCTAAGGAGGCGTGTTTCAACCGCAGGCGCTGATTGGCTAAGACTTACCTGTCAGTCAGAGAGTGCCAGAGGTCTATGATCTGCTTGTTTTATTTCCGAGTCCACAATGTGAGCGGTAGACTGAACAAGCCATTGCTAAGAGCTACCGTGTAAAATCTGAGAATAGGGATCCCCTCCCCCCCCCCCCCCCCCCCCACCCCCCCCCCGGACAATCGTGCATCGAGTTCTGCCTGTCTTAAAAAAGGAATACACAGATATCATGATTTTTTGGTGGTCGTTTCGTGAATTAGTGTAAAAAATAATTTAAAAAAATCACTCCGTTATCTTCAGTTTTTTGTTTTCGTTTTTGTTGTTGTTGTTGTCGAGCATATCGTAGTGCATTGCAATGATGATACTCATGATAATAATACAGTTGTAGCGATGAACATCTACACGACGTTGGTGAGGAAAGGATGCAGCTGCAGATATGCAATCAAACAACAAAGCGTCTCGTGTTAAACATTTCAAACCACCACAGTTCGTACACCCGCAGCGGGGGAGTTGTCTTTGGAACAGGTCCACATGCGACGTTTACGTAAAACAAATTAGACAGACAAACTTATTAACAGGTAAAGGTTTAAGGCAGTCACCTAAACGTCTGGTTTTCCAGTAAATGTGATGAGACTGACATAATTATATATACACTACGTTCGAGTTTTTCTCTGGTGATATCCGAACGCAAGTGACGCTGACTGCGTTTTGGTCACGAAAACAATCACATTCACAGGCTGCAACACTCACGACAGCGTCCATTCATACGAGCAAGTCAAAAGTACGAGTTACTTTCTGCACAGGAGTTTGCTTTTCCGCTGGACCGTGCGATGCGATGCAATCTTGACGCCTGTGACATTCAGTGGTGCATATACATCGCATTGTTTCGTTCCTAAACACATCTTGACTCAAGTGACATTCAGACGGAATCGTTCCTAAGGACATCTTGCTTCAAGTAAAGTTCAGGGAGCATCGTTCCTAGACATCTTGACTCAAGTACCATTCCCATAATATCGTTCCTAGACACATCTTGACTCAAGTACCATTCTCATAATATCGTTCCTAGACACAACTTGACGCAAGTACCATTCTCATAATATCGTCCCTAGACAAATCTTGATTCAAGTGACATTCAGACAGAATCGTTGCTAGGGACATCTTGGTTCAGGTAACGTTCGGGTAGTATCGTTTCTAGACATATCTTGATTCAAGTACCATTCTGATAGTATCATTCCTAGGCTGAGCATCTTGACTCTGGTGATGTCCAGAAGAAGAAAAAACAGGTCCTAGACTCTTCTTGGCTTCTATAACATTCTGATTTTATTTTCTAGTCTGAAGATCTTGAGATTAGCTATAGTGTTTAAAAAGGAGGGGTCTTTCCTAAACGCGTCTTGACTTCGATAACATTCTGATAGTATCGTTCCTAGGTTGAACATCTTGACTCCAATCATGTTCAGAAAGAAAAAAACAGGGTCTTTCCTGAACGTTTATTGGCATCGATAACATTCTGACGGTATCGTGCATTCATGTCGTGAATCCAGTGATATTCAGTGTCAATCTTGGATACGTTCTGACCCAACTGACATTCAAATAAACTCATTCCAGGACACATCTGCACGAACATGTGACGTTCAGAGACTCGTCATCGAGTGGCATTCATATAGTATAGTTTCCGAACACATCTCGACTCGAGTGATGCTCAAACAGCGCTGTTCCTGAACACAATTAGCTGGACTCCAGTGACATTCACATAGTATTGTTCATAAACATATCTTGATCCCCAGTGACATTTACTTAATATGGTTCTTGTAAGCATCTGGACTCCAGTTACATTCAGATATACAGTATCGTTCGTGGACATACATTGACTTCAATGACCAATAGCTATATTCCCGAACATGTCTAACTGACCAGACACTGACAGTAAAATACACTGTATCGTTTCTAAACACATACTGGTTCCCGTGCTTCAGGTAATACATGACCGTTCCTGGGCATATCTTGACACAAGTGGTATTTACACAGTAGACAGTATCGTTCAAGGACACAGTATGATTCCAGTGATAGTCGAAAAGATTCATCCATCACTAAGGCCACTTCAGTGACGTTACATTTTGTTAGAATCATTCGTGAAACCTTCTTGACTCCAGTAATTTTACGTTCAGATAGTCACTCCTGAACATGCCTTGGTTCCTGTGACATTCAGATAAAATCTTCCCTGAACACACTTCGACTCCAGCGACGTTCAGAGAGAATGATTCCTCAGCACACTATGACACCATTGCCATTCGGATATAATCCTCCTCATACTAATCCGGTGACATTCAGGTGTAATCATTCCTGAGCAAGTTTTAACTGACTGCAGTAACATTCAGGCAAAATCATTTCCGTTTCATACAGAATCATTCCTATTTCAGACAGAATCATTCCTGAACAAGTCTTGACTCCAGCATATTCGGACAGAATCATTCCTGAGCACGTCTTGATCCTAACAGTGATATTAGAATCATTCTTGAGCACGGCCTCCTGACTCCAGTGTCTTTGCATTCAGTTAAAATCATTCCTGAATACATACTGGCTCTAGTGGTATCCAGACAGAACCTTCCTGACTCTAGTGATATCCAGACATAATCTTCCGGAACATATACTGACTCTAGTGGTATTTATTAGGACAAAACAACATGCATGTTGTGTTTTGTCCTAATAAATAACGTTCTTTTGAACTTTTATGTGTTTGGGTATTGTTTTAGAACGCTAGCAGTCATTCTTGTTTCAGATTTTTTTTTTTTTTTTTTTAAAAGTGATGTTCACATGCACTGAGTCTAGTGATGTTCACATGTACAGACTCTAGTGATATTCAGACAGAATCGTTCCTGAACACGTCTTCTGCGTCACTCACATTCAAACAGAATCATTCATGTACACATCAGTCGGATTCACATACAGTGTCAGCCCGAGCTTTCATATGCACGGCAGCACACAGTGACTGATGGGCGTGTTTGCTTTTCTTTACAAGGAGCGGTATCCTGCGCAATGAAACGGTATGCCAGTACCCCGGGCGGTAAAACCATGGACCTACATATGCTATAGGTCCACGGTTAAACAAGACACCGTCGCTAGAAAGCAATAATGAAAATGGGCAAAACTATGAACAAAACCGCTCGTACCGCTCGCTTGCTTTCATCGATAATCTGGAGGGAACAGGAGAAGATGGAGGGTTGCGCTGCATGGAGAAGGAAAATCACTCTGCAGCATTTGTGATCGAATCCCCTTTAAAGACAGCAAGTGGAGAATGAGGCTCGATGTGGAAGAACTTGTGTACCTACTTTAATATCAAATGAATTCAGCTGACGCAATTGCAGATGACGCTGAGAAGCCCGACTGAGCAAACTGGTGGGTAGCTGGATGCATATTAAAGTAAAACACGGATTATGCGACGTGTCCTGCCCAAAATAGCCACATTTGTATTGTTTCTCAGTGGACCGACACCGGGTAGGGGTATATGGTCATGTCTGTTTTAGTTTTCAGTGCAGCCTCTGTTGTCACACGTCCACATCCACAATATCCACTCGCATATTGGACGGTTTCAGAGAACGACGCCTGGAATTAATCGAGGAACCTGGAATAGAAACAGTGCAGATGTTAGCGTAGCTAGAAACGATGTAGAGGAATATGTACCTGTTTTCAATGCTAGAAACACAGCAGATGTATCAGTTATGTTTTGTTAGAAACAATGCAGATGAATATGTATCAGTTATCAATGCTGAAAACACTGAAGCTATGTCAATTATCAATGCTAGAAACGCTGCAAATATATGAATTATCAATGCTAGAAACACTGCAGATAAATATGTATCAGCTATCAATTCTAGAACCGATGTTAGAAACAATGCAGATTAGAATGTACCACTTATAAATGCTAAAAACGATGCAGATGAATACGTATTAGTCATCGATACAAGAAACAATGCAGATGAAAATGCTCCAGTTACAAATGCTAGAAACAATGCAGATCAAAATGTATCAGTTATCACTGCTAAATACAATGCAGATAAATATGTATCACGTACGAATGCTAGAAGCGATGTAAATGAATATGCATTAGTATCCTCTTTTCGAGGATGCACCCTTAGTGGAGTTTATGTACTTTGTATAAATTTACTCGGATTGCCAGGTGAATAGTACCGTCGGCGATCCAGGTCTTTGCTGTTGTGTAGCCAGCTTGTAACATTTCTGGAGCGCCAATTAATTCCCATTTTGTTAGCTGCTTTTTACCGAAGCACTCCAGGCTTAGCACTCTGTTTCAGACCACAGCGGCAAAACGTGGCGAAGCCCTCACCTCTCCTAAAGGAGCTGTTTGGTCCGACGTGGATGGAATTTCGCTTGCAATATGTTTTCCGGCCCGTCGGGGGAGGGGCGGTGACGGTGGGGGTGGGGGAGGCCCGACAGGGGGAACAACTGCTGGCCAGTTCGTCAGTGAAGATGACACTGATCCCTCTCGCCTCCCCGTTGGTGCTGGCCGACCCTGCACACACAGACACACTACACGTCATCCACCGATCAGGGACATGCTGACACGGCAGGATGAAGGCATCCGACAACAGGCCATAAGGTAACACAGCAGAATGAATGCACCAGCCAGTCAGGGACAAGGTGACAACGCAGAATGAAGTCAACAGCCAATCAAAGACACGGTAACGCAGCAGAATGACGTCATCAGCAAATCAGAGACACGATGACACGGCAAAATGAAGTCATCAGCAAATCATGGACAAGGCGATACAGCAAAATCAAGTAATCCACCGATCAGGGACAATGTGACACACATGATAAAGTCGTCAGCCAATCGGGGACAATGTGGCACGGATGGAATGGAGTCATCAGCCACTGAGGGACAACGACATGATGACACAGGAGCCTGAGGTCACCCATCAATCACGGACGATTTGAAGCAAATAAGGCAGGTTGAGTCGCAAGACAACCACAGACATAGTGAGAAAGGATGTAGTCATTAGCTACTCAAAGACCTGGTAAACGTAGCTGGGTGGGAGGTGACACTGCGGATTGAGACATCAGCCAGCTAGGGACCAGGTGACTGAACATGTTGGAAATTTGTCAGTTTGGTTCACTCACACACACACACACACACACACACACACA
>JABMCL010000899.1:657500-662500 GCA_018857735.1 Alviniconcha marisindica
TTGAACTGCACTGCGCAGACTCCCCCCTTCACTTCAAACGATATATAGTTCGGCTTTAAGGTGAAGCGTCTGTTAGTCCACTGTCTGGCCTTTCTTACTTGCGTGTCCAGACCTCATCCCATCATCTGTCCCCTTTGTGGAAAACTACTGAGTTCAAGGAGTCCACAGTACTGGTCTCAGAAGTGATGTGTTACGATGTTTTACCACGTTTTACTCCGTTTCATTTGATTTGTCTACACTTATCTTTGTTGTGTTGATTTGTCTCCGTGAAATTCAAGTGCTCCAAAAGGCAAATTTTCATTTTATGCATTTATTATGAATAATAAAGTTCTTTGTATTGGTAAAGAAAGGAGGTCAGCACTACCTGCCCAGTTTCTGCCTTAAGTGTCCGAATGGCACTAAAACTGTCACGGCAATGATCAAATGGTGGTAGTAAAATATTGAAATTGATGCATGACTGAGTGCGTGGAAGTGGGTGGGTGTGATGACTGCCGTGTGAACGCCTACGAGAACGTAAGAGAGTAAGAGAGAGAGAGAATGTGTATTGCTGCATAATGGGTGTGCGGGCAAAGTAATGCTACACTGTTTTTCTTTTTAACAACTTCAGGTGTTTTACGCGTATTTAAAATGATGGGCAAAGGAAAGGTCTAAGTTTGTACTGTGCCATCCTATCAACCTCAGTTCCCAGCCTCCTTCTACACCTCTCCCCCCCCCCCTCTCCACCACCCCCATTGCTACACCGCTTCTACAATCCTCCCTCCCCCCCCACCCCCACCCCACCCCACCCCCCTCAACCACCATTTACCTCGCCCCGTCTGTACAGTGGTTTTGACAAAATATGAGTTTGTCAGCGTGTTAGTCAATCAGTCAATCGGTCGCTCGCTCGCTCAATCGATTGTTGCAGCCATCAATTCAAATCGATCCATGCCGACATCACATCAGATCAAGTGGACATGCCAAATTTCATCTCAATTCAGCCAGTGGATCAGATGAGATAAGGAGAAAGTCAGACAGACATGTAGACAAACAAACAAACAAGTTACACGAGTGCTAACACGTGTGATCGCTATATTTTCCCTGATAACTATACTCATACCATTGCCACAAACAATTCGATCATTGCCGTGGCCCTGGACAGTTAGTTAGTGCTGACCTCTCTTCTTTGGGCTCTGTAGTTTTCTCCAAAGCTGTTGTTCTCCAAACCTTATTGTTTTTGTATTGTACGCTTCGGGATCACGTTAGGCGTAAGCGCCTTGCAAAACACTCTATTACATTACGTTACAAAGTCAACAGATAGTGGGATGAGGTCTGGACACGTAAGGGGGAAGGACCAGATAGTGTGCTAAGAAGCGTCCGTGTCTAGGGTCTCTGACAGCTACGGCATAGATCTAGCCAGGGCAGCAGCCCCGGCTCTAACGTAGGTTTGCCTTGAAGTGGCTTCGGGACAATGCTGTGCACGTGCAACTGGTGTGTCCAGCGTGTTTACACAGCGCTAGCCACCTGTGGCCATTGAACAGTTCGTTGCCGGCTGTAACGGTCTCATCGCACGTCTTAAACTGCCTTCTGCTGAGCGTGGGTGTGACGTGCCCCTGGTGAACAGTACTCTGTAATCGTCTGGTGGTGGTGGTGGAGGTGGTAGTGGCGGTGCTGTCCGCAGCGGTAGCCGGTTGTGTTTCGGAAGTATCACTGTTGGTATTGTCATTAATCTCTAAGAATTTGTTTTCAGGCATTGTTTTGATTCGATACCAGTGGACCGAACTACTATGTCGATAATAGTTTTGGCTGGGGTTATTGTTTCTTAGGCCAACACCACCCACCCCCTTACCCTGACAACACCAACCACTCTCTTACTCTGTTAATACTACTCACTCTATTACCTTGCCAACACCAACCATTCTCTTACCCTGTTAACACCACTCACTCTCTTACCCTGCCAACACCAACCATTCTCTTACCCTGTTAGCACCACTCACTCTCTTACCCTGCCAACACCAACCACTACCTTACCCTGCCAACACCAACGACTCTCTTACCCTGTTAACACCACTCATTCTCTTACTCTGTTAACACCACTCACTCTCTTACCCTGCTAACACCGCTCATTCTCTTACCCTGTCAACACCAACCATTCTCTTACCCTATTAACACCACTCACTCTCTTACACTGCTAACACCACTCACTCTCTTACCCTGTTAACTCCACTCATTCTCTTGTCTTACACAGCCAGTACCAACCACTCACTTACACAGCCAACACCAACCACTCTCTTACACAACCAACACCAACCACAACCACGCTCTTACACAGCCAACCCCAACCACTCTCTTACACAGCCAACACCAACCACAACCACTCTCTTACACAGCCAACCCCAACCGCTCTCTTACACAGTCAACACCAACCACAACCACTCTCTTACACAGCCAACCCCAACCGCTCTCTTACACAGCCAACACCAACCACAACCACTCTCTTACACAGCCAACCCCAACCACTCTCTTACACAGCCTCCAACAGCCAACCACCAACCACTCTCTTACACAGCCAACCCAACCACTCTCTTACACAGCCAACACCAACCACTCTCTTACACAGCCAACCCCAACCACTCTCTTACACAGCCAACAGTGACCAACCACTCTCTTACACAGCCAACACCAACCACTCTCTTACACAGCCAACACCAACCCACTCTCTTACACAGCCAACCCCAACCACTCTCTTACACAGCCAACATGACCAACCACTCTCTTACACAGCCAACAGTGACCAACCACTCTCTTACACAGCCAACACCAACCACTCTCTTACACAGCCAACAGTGACCAACCACTCTCTTACACAGCCAACCCCAACCACTCTCTTACACAGCCAACACCAACCACTCTCTTACACAGCCAACACCAACCACAACCACTCTCTTACACAGCCAACGCCAACCACTCTCTTACACAGCCAACAGTGACCAACCACTCTCTTACACAGCCAACACCAACCACTCTCTTACACAGCCAACACCAACCCCAACCACTCTCTTACACAGCCAACCCCAACCACTCTCTTACACAGCCAACACCAACCACTCTCTTACACAGCCAACCCCAACCACTCTCTTACACAGCCAACCCCAACCACTCTCTTACACAGCCAACACCAACCACTCTCTTACACAGCCAACACCAACCACTCTCTTACACAGCCAACACCAACCACTCTCTTACACAGCCAACACCAACCACTCTCTTACACAGCCAACACCAACCACTCTCTTACACAGCCAACACCAACACTCTCTTACACAGCCAACCCCAACCACTCTCTTACACAGCCAACAGTGACCAACCACTCTCTTACACAGCCAACCCCAACCACTCTCTTACACAGCCACACCAACCACAACCACTCTCTTACACAGCCAACACCAACCACTCTCTTACACAGCCAACACCAACCACCTCTCTTACACAGCCAACCCCAACCACTCTCTTACACAGCCAACACCAACCACTCTCTTACACAGCCAACACCAACCACTCTCTTACACAGCCAACCCCAACCACTCTCTTACACAGCCAACAGTGACCAACCACTCTCTTACACAGCCAACCCCAACCACTCTCTTACACAGCCAACCCCAACCATCTACACACACACTCTTACACAGCCAACCCCAACCACTCTCTTACACAGCCAACACCAACCACAACCACTCTCTTACACAGCCAACACCAACCACTCTCTTACACAGCCACAACCAACCACTCTCCCTTTACACAGCCAACGTGACCAACCACTCTCTTACACAGCCAACACCAACCACTCTCTTACACAGCCCAACACCAACCACTCTCTTACACAGCCAACACCAACCACTCTCTTACACAGCCAACACCAACCACAACCACTCTCTTACACAGCCAACACCAACCACTCTCTTAACAGCCAACAGTGACCAACCACTCTCTTACACAGCCAACCCCAACCACTCTCTTACACAGCCAACACCAACCACTCTCTTACACAGCCAACACCAACCACTCTCTTACACAGCCAACACCAACCACAACCACTCTCTTACACAGCCAACACCAACCACTCTCTTACACAGCCAACACCAACCACAACCACTCTCTTACACAGCCAACACCAACCACTCTCTTACACAGCCAACCCCAACCACTCTCTTACACAGCCAACAGTGACCAACCACTCTCTTACACAGCCAACACCAACCACTCTCTTACACAGCCAACACCCACCACTCTCTTACACAGCCAACACCAACCACTCTCTTACACAGCCAACACCAACCACTCTCTTACACAGCCAACACCAACCACAACCACTCTCTTACACAGCCAACACCAACCACTCTCTTACACAGCCAACAGTGACCAACCACTCTCTTACACAGCCAACCCCAACCACTCTCTTACACAGCCAACACCAACCACTCTCTTACACAGCCAACACCAACCACTCTCTTACACAGCCAACACCAACCCTACCCAGAGGCCAAAACCAGGAACGTTTCTACCCTGCTTGAGATTGTTGTGTTTTTGTTGAGCTCAGAGGCCCGATGTCTGCTCGAGACTGTTGTGTCTATGTAGAGTTCAGAGGCACCGGGCATGCCTCTAAACCGTACAAATCATATGCCATTTAGTGCAAAACGAAAATGATGTACACAACTCTCTCTCTCTCTCTCTCTCTCCTCTCTCTCTCTCTCTCTCTCTCCTCTCTCTCTCTCTCTCTCTCTCTCTCTCTCTCTCTCTCTCTCTCTCTCTCAGTCACACACACACACTCACTCACTCACTCACACACACACACACACCCACGCACACACGCACGCACGCACGCACGCACGCACGCACGCACTCACACTCACTCACTCACACACACACACACACACACACCCACACACACACACACACACACACACACACAACTCACTCACACACACACACACACACACACACACACACACACACACACACACACA
>JABMCL010000899.1:667500-682500 GCA_018857735.1 Alviniconcha marisindica
GAAAGGGTTAAACTTGCCGTACCCACACGTCCGATATAAACACAGACAAAAGCAGCCGAAGGTGGGCCTACTTCATAATCTTTATGCAAAGATGTTTAATGCTATAAATAGTGGCACAGAGAGTGAGTCATACTGTGAACCTGAGAGAGAGAGAGGGGGGGGGAGGAGAGAGAGAGACAGTGACAGAGTCAGAGAGAGACAGAGACAGAGCCAGACAGACAGACAGAGAGAGCGCGCGCAGGAGGCGAAAGAAAAGAGAGATGGGGAGAGACAGACAGACAGACGGAGGCAGAGAGAGAAGACAGACAGACAGACAGACAGAGGCAGAGACAGACAGACAGACAGACAGACAGACAGACAGACAGAAAGAGACAGAGAGACAGAGACAACAGAAAGAGACAGAGAGAGAGAGAGAGAGAGAGAGAGAGAGAGAGAGAGAGAGAGAGAGAGAGAGAGAGAGAGAGGAGATCAGTTTAATACCTAGTCAAGAACAAGCAGAGCTGTTGTTTCAACGCCCAGCCAGGTAGGTATATATAGGCTAACGAGTGAAACTGAGACAGAATGAAATGTGCACCGATGAGTAACCCCCGCAGCCGCCAATTACGAACGAAACAAGAGATTTATGAAGACGACGATGGGCGTCCAGATTCATCAGGCTTGCCTGAGCACGACGCGCGCGGTGGTTGCTGCCATCAAGTCAAATCAGAGCAAACTGATTGTAACCAGTTTACAACATGCCTAAACGCTCGGCACGAGCAAACAAATTGGTCAGACACGCTGCAGCTTGCTGTTTATCTTGCACTAATTAGATAGTTCCACACCGCGGACGAATCGCGGTGAACAGGATTGAAGTGGACTTTGTTTCTTTCTCTCCGCAGTATCAGTCAGTGCCAAAGCCCGTTCCCCTTCGTTCTTTGAGGTTCAGAATCAGTCTCTGCGGTGTGCGTTGGTTGAGTGTTGCTTTACGTCCACAGAAACCGTAGGCTTATTCGGGACGGGAGCCCAGGACGGCCACCTCGACTTTCACACACACACAGCTCCCGAGCCGCTCTGTACAGTGTGCGTGCCAGTTCGGGTTTGTTCAGTTCGCTCGTTCTTCAGTCGAGTAACAATCGGAATCAGTCATCAGTGCCCGCGAACTCCAGTCACTGGTTTAGGACATCCTTCCTCCAACCACTGCCGTAGTTGGCTACGCCATGGGTCTCCGAATGGCACTACGTTTGTAACAGATAGCTCATATGAAGTAAGCTTTGGTGCTCAACGGCCATAGAAACCGTAATGTTTGTTAGGGACAAGGAGAAGGTTGGGGGGGGGGGGGGCAGAGGTAGATTATATACCTATCGCAACACTGTCACTACCAGCAGAGGTAGATTATATACCTATCGCTACACTGTCACTACCAGAATGACGCGGGTGCTACACGTGAATAACAAACAAAACAAAACGGTACAGGTATAAAAGATTCAGTTTAAGAATGCGCAACAACAGACAGGCCACAAGCCACCAAACGTTGTATAAAGAATCTGAATTTCGAGAGAGAGAGAGAGAGAGAGGGAGAGAGAGAGAGAGGGGGAGGAGAGAGAGAGGGGGAGGGAGAGAGAGAGAGAGAGAGGGAGGGGGAGAGAGAGGGAGGGAGAGAGAGGGAGAGGGAGGGAGGGAGGGGGAGAGAGAGAGGGGGAGAGAGACAGACAGACAGACAGAGACAGACAGACAGACAGAGAGAACTAGAACTCGAAAACTTTAATGCTCAAGGATGGGGGGGGGGGGAGGGGGGGACAACAACAACAAAATTCACCGACGCCAACAAAACAAAACAACCACACAACATGAACAGGTCTATCGGCAGCAAAATGGTGCGCTGCTGTGACGGCTCTCGATGCGGGCACGGACATTAAAGTAATGAACTCTTAAAATAAACCAGTCAGAAGAAGAGGCTGAAAACAAAGAGGCTGGGGGCGGGGGGGGGGGGGGGGGGGGGGGGTTTAATGTTGTTGCTTTTAACAAAACACTCTTCAACTGTGCTGTACACCAAAATATCTGCATGCAGTTTGAATTCAACGCTCCGAATGATTAGTTCCGCACTGTCTTCCGTACAGCACGTGCAACTGATAAGGCAAAAAAGAAGAAGAAGAAAAGAATGAACGCTTGAAACATGTCCAATATCAAAGCAGGACGAGACTGGCTCAAGCTGTCAACCCCCCCCACACACACACACACACACCCTTCACCGCGGACTGGGTTGGTTTTTTTTCTTCTTCTTCTTCTCTGGAGTCCGGTTTTTCGTCGTTTGACGTCAACGACAGAGCACGCGCGCTGGCGAAAAAACACACGCAACAGTGGGAGAGACCTTGCTTTGTTTGAAATAGTGAAGATAGTGAGGGGAGGCCAGGGGTGAGGTGCGAGGGGGGAGGGGGAAAAGGGGGGGGGGGGGTATTTTCTTCTTTCTGTCTTGCCGTGTCAAGGAAGGCTCATTTTCGCGATTGTTGGATATTTGCCAAGCTACTTGCGCAAGTCCTTTGTATTCCGCCATTCCTTCTCTCAGTCGATAAGGATTCGTTATTGTTTCCTTCAGGAAAGAGATTCAGGTTGCTGTGTTGTTTCAAATTAAATTGAACTGTATACGGAATTAGCAGAATGTCATCTTCAGTCAAGTTTAAAAAGAAACGGTAAAGGTGAACACTGACACGCATGCAAAGCTGAATTTATCCAAATAATTGTCTAGTTGTTTACTCTCTTTTTTTTCTTTTTTTTCAAAATTAAATTATTGTTTGTACAAACATGGCCGTTACTATCTCTGGCGGGACGTTAAAATCCAAAAATTATCTCTGTCTCTCTGTCTCTGTCTGTGTCTCTCTATCTCTGTCTGTGTCTCTGTCTGTCTGTCTGTCTGTCTGTCTGTCTGTCTGCCTCTCTCTCTCTCTCTCTCTCTCTCTCTCTCTCTCTCTCTCTCTCTCTCTCTCTCTCTCTCTCTCTCTCTCTCTCTCCCCCCCTCTCTGTTCGAACAGCGGCCTCCCGCCAACGACATGCATCAGTCGTGTCGGTTATCGAGTTATGCATTCTTTTATTTCACCCCTCACATCCGTAGCGGGATGGACATCGATCAGCAAGCACCTTGCCATTGGAACAAGGTGATTACAGCCACACCTCTTGACCTGCTAGTCGCAGGCTGCCCGTGTTAGACGTCATTAACCATTTTCTTCCCCCTCCCCCTCCCTCCCTTAACCATCATCCCTGCCCCACCCCCCACCCCCACCCCCCACCCCACCCCCAGTCTTTCCACACGGCAACTCCGACAAGAGGGCGGCTAATGGATGGTCTTGTCAAAACTTAATTACTGTGCCCGCAATTCCCTTCTTCATTCAGGCAGGTGCCGCGGGACTGACGCAGGTCTACGGCTGTGCGGCATGTACAGGAATATAATTAGGCCACTGCCGAGCAGGTCTACGGCTGTACGGGACGTACAAGAATATAATTAGGCCACTGCCGAGCAGGTCTACGGCTGTACGTAACGTACAAGAATATAATTAGGCCACTGCGAGCAGGTCTACGGCTGTACGGGATGTACAAGAATATAATTAGGCTGTACGGGATGTACTGGAATATAATTACTAGAGCCACACAGGTCTACGACTGTACGGGATGTACAAGAATATAATTAGGCTGTACGGGATGTACAGGAATATAATTACTGCCGCGCAGGTCTACGGCTGTACGGGATGTACAGGAATAGAATTAGGCCTGTACGGGATGTACAGGAATATAATTACTGCCGCGCAGGTCTACGGCTATACGGGATGTACAGGAATATAATTACTAGTGCCGCGCAGATCTACGGCAGTATGGAATGTACAGGAATATAATTACTAGTGCCACGCAGGTCTACGGCTGTGCGGCATGTACAGGAACATAATTAGGCCACTGCCGAGTAGGTCTACGGCTGTACGGGATGTACAGGAATATAATTACTAGAGCCGCGCAGGTCTACGGCTGTACAGGCAGTACAGGAATATAATTAGGCCTGTACGGGATGTACAGGAATAAAATTACTGCCGCGCAGGTCTACGGCTGTACAGGCCGTACAGGAATATAATTAGGCCTGTACGGGATGTACAGGAATAAAATTACTGCCGCGCAGGTCTACGGCTGTGCAAGATGTACAGGAATATAATTAGGCCTGTACGGGATGTACAGGAATAAAATTACTACCGCGCAGGTCTACGGCTGTGCAAGATGTACAGGAATATAATTAGGCCTGTACGGGATGTACAGGAATAAAATTACTACCGCGCAGGTCTACGGCTATGCGGGATGTACAGGAATATAATTACTAGTGCCGGCAGGTCTACGGCTGTACGGAATGTACAGGAATATAATTAGCCGGCCACTGCCGCGCAGGTCTACGCCTGTACGGGTTGTACAGGAATATAATTACTAATGCCGCGCAGGTCTACGGCCGTACGGGATGTACAGGAATATAATTACTAGAGCCGCGCAGGTCTACGGCTGTACAGGACGTACAGGAATATAATTAGGCCTGTACGGGATGTACAGGAATAAAATTACTGCTGCGCAAGTCTACGGCTGTACGCTATGTACAGGAATAGAATTACTACCGCGCAGGTCTACGGCTATGCGGGATGTACAGGAATATAATTAGGCTGTACGGGATGTACAGGAATATAATTAAGCTGTATGGCATGTACAGAAATATTATTACTGCCGTGTGAATTAAGTGTAAGGGAAGGCCGGAGCAGGGTAGACTGAAGAGAGATCTTAACTTGAAAACTCTCAAAAAGCTGAAAAGGTGACGTGAAAACTAACGATATGTGTGTTTTACGTCACTGGTTTTGGTGTGAGTTGTATATTGTTTTTTTTTTTTTTTTTATTCAATTAAGTTGTAAAGCGCTTTAGGGAGTTGACAGCGCACAGGGTCAGTCAGCTCAGGATAAACCGTACATTCAAATATCTTTTTGCACCTGTTCAAAAACGGCGCAGTAATGGTCACAATATTGACCGAGAGCCATTAACGGAGTAAGTAAGTAAGTAAGTACCTTGGTGTTTTACGCCCACGAAGAAGAAGAAGAAGACAAATCATTAAAGTCACAAGTCTGTCTAATCCACTTGGGGAGCGGGGCTAGCTCAGTGGTTAGAGCGCCGAGCTCGTGATTGAAAGGTCGCGGGTTGGAATCCCTGCAGGAGCGGCGGGAGAATTTTCTTCTCCGGGGTCGACTTTCTGTGCTGACTCTTATTTCGGTATCCGTTCCACCCCCGTGTTACCGCAGTAGCACGTAAAAGATCCCGGTCATTCTGCCACTAAGAAGTGCAGGTGGCAGGTTACAGGTAAACACGCATACACCTTACGCATGTGGCTTTGCATAAAGTGACGTGGTGCATGGTTGTATGGTGTACACAGAACTTGCGCCGAGACGGCAGCAGTTTCATGTGGCTCCAGCCATGCCAGCGCTGTAAGTACACCACTTCGGTGGATATTTAAAAACGCGCTATAAAAAGCTAATCACTCATGTAGAATCACATGCGAGCGCAGTGAGTCTGCTCGAGAGCGGAGAAAAGCAATCATCATCACTGTCACATCGTTAAAAAACCAACCATCTATCTATCCATCAATGCAAAATAACACGTAATAAATAACACACGTTTTGATACCTATATATTCCGTAGGCACTCACCGCGGGAACCTACTTCAATCATTTGTGACTACGAGCAGGGTGACCTATTTTATTCCGGCCCTTGAACCTGCTTCAATCATTTGTGACTACGAGCAGGGTGACCTATTTTATTCCGGCCCTTGAACCTGCTTCAATCATTTGTGACTACGAGCAGGGTGACCTATTTTATTCCGGCCCTTGAACCTGCTTCAATCATTTGTGACTACGAGCAGGGTGACCTATTTTATTCCGGCCCTTGAACCTGCTTCAATCATTTGTGACTACGAGCTAGGGTGACCTATTTTATTCCGGCCCTTGGTCCACACGAGAAACTGTGTTAGCCAAAACTCACGCAGCAGTTAAAAAGTAGCGAGAGGATTAGAAGAAAAGAAAAAAATGAAGGTGAATGGACAGGGAGTGTAGAAATTAGGACAAAGAAGATATTCCTGTCAGTGCAGGGCGAAGCATGCGTGGCGCTATATCCTTACCTACTCCAGGTTTTAAAAGGAGAACATTTGTCTGTTCTGGGTTCTAAAAAAAGAGCGGGAGAGAGAGAGAGAGAGAGAGAGAGAGAGAGAGAGAGAGAGAGAGAGCTTAGTTTCTGCGTGAGCAGTAACCCACGGGTCTGCGAGTCTTACACTTACAGCAAACCTAACACTTTGCATATTGCAGCGAACTGACCACTGCAGAACCCGCAGTGCTGTGCTGCAATCCTTCGTGCTGTGCGGGTGTTACGGTCTAGATGAAAAGATTGTGTGCTGGTCCACATCAAAATCAAGATTCCTGCGTTCCCGTGGGCATACAACTAATTACATCAGGTTCCAAAAGTGCAGACTAATAACTATGATAGTGCTTGTGGTACTGAGCTGGTCCGCCTCAGAATCATCTTTAATGTAAGCTTTCAAACTTATCATACGTGTTCCTGTACTACTACTACTGCTACACAACTTATTTTCTCTCTACGATAATGTCAACAAGGACAGCAATCTTCTGCTTCCTCTCCAGACAGACAGACAGACAGACAGAGAAAGAGAGAGACAGACAGACATACAGACAGACAGACAAACAGAAAGACAGACAGAGACAGAGAGACACAGAGAGACAGACAGAGAGAGGGAGGGAGGGAGACAGACAGACAGACAGAGACAGAGATAGAGCAACACAAAACTAAACAAAAAGCCTCTTCTTCTTATGTATATATAGAAGAAGTGGCTTTGATATATAAAATGTATCATCCAAAACGGGTTTATAAAAACTTTGCTGAAAATAACACAAAAGCAAAAAAGCAAATTATAAGCCCCAAAACGTCGCATATATTTTATGAAAACACGCGATATCTTCCATACGTGAGCATTTCTCAGACGATAAAGTTTAATCACAAAGTTTTTGGTCGGCGTCAAAGTGAACATCACAACCACAAAATGACGTCATACATCTAAGTGAGGTCATGACCCACGAGGCTTTCTGTCAGAAGCCAGACATGTCCTGGAGTGACGAAGCTCTGGGGAGGAATGAGGAGGGGGTGGATGGGGAGGGGGTTGGGGGGAGGGAGTAAAGTAAGTAAGTAAACTTGGTGCTTAACGTCCACAGAAACCACAAAGCTTATTAGGGACCGCGGGGATGGGGAGTAAACATGGTGCTTAACGTGCACAGAAACCGTAAGGCTTATTAGGGACGGGGAGAAGGGGTATGGAGGTGGGGGGGGGGGAGATTATATACCTATAGCTACACTGTCACCACCAGAGTGACTTCTGCATTAAGGTGGGCAGCGATGAGAGCCATTTTAATGTTTCATTAATTGTGAGGGACAAAGTCACAAGACAGTGTCCACAGACCACGACTTTTGAAGAGAAAGGACAGCCGAAGCAGATTCGAACCGAGGCCCCTCTGCTTACCAGCCTAACGCCTTACCGCTAGGCCAAACCGGCTCACAAGGGGTAGGTAGGTAGGTAGGTAGGTAGGTAGGTAGGTTTGCTTAATGTCCTCAGATGTCAGTTGACATATTAGGGACAAGCTGAGACCAATGCTGAAGCATGGTTCAATATAGCTTTACGTCCACGGAAACCAGAAGGCTCGTTAGGACGGACAGCTCAGGACGGCCACCTCGACTCTCACACAGCTCCTGAACTATGACATGGGGGAGGGTGTGAGGTATTTCAACTTTAAAGGGAAACCTTCAACGGCGTCGGCGCTCGAGCGTGGCGAGGTGGTCGAAGGCAAAGGAAGGAGATTGAACTTTATTTCTCAACGGTGAAGATATTAGTACAAAGGCCGACTCACATATCTGCCGTTGCTACAGTACTACTAATAACCAAGACATTCGCAGTGAAATATTATGACAGAAGGATATAGACAAGTACAGCATCAATAATAATAATAATAATAGTTAATAATGTAATAACACATATAAAACGAGACAGCGACTGCACCGGAAATGAAAAAAAATTGCAGTGAAAAACAGCTGGAGCGAAAAAGTCAAAAAGTCAGTTAAATACACACACACACACACACACACACACACACACACACACACACACACACACACACACACACACACACACACACACACACACACACACACACACACACACACACACATATTGGGTAATTTACAGAGAGAGCAGGGGAAGGGGAGGGATAAAATTAAGCTTAAGAAAACGACAATAACAGCAAGCAAAAGGAAACGGAAGAAGGAGGAGAAGATGAGTCCAACGGTTCAGTAGCAACCGTCGGTGGCGATTGCTAGCCTTTTGAATGGCCTAGCAGAACGGAACACAGAGGTCCCGTAACTATCCTAACAGGAGTTTCGGTTATTATTCTTCTCCGTCTGCGGTTCACGTGCCAGCGTTATCTGTTTCCCCCATTAATTTTACAACGGAAGAAGGATGGACGGGAAAACTTGCTTTGAAACGAAGTGTGTGATTGTGTGATCCAGGGTTTAAAGGTGGTGAGAGAGAGAGAGAGAGAGAGAGAGAGAGAGAGAGAGAGAGAGAGAGAGAGAGAGAGAGAGAGAGAGAGAGAGAGAGAGAGAGAGAGAGAGAGAGAGAGCTCGAATTCGAAAACTTTATTTTCCAAGGATTGTAGTTTAGGTTCATTTAGACCTGTCTAACAACTAGTCCTTGCTAAACTAATGAATAAGTGAAAATGGAGAGAGAGGGGGGGGGGAGAAAAAGAGACAACAGACACTGAGACAGACAGGCAGGCAGGCAGACAGACAGACAGACAGAGGGAGGGAGAGAGAAGGGCAGGCAACTGTGACAGGGCGATTTTGATCTTTTGTCAAGAAAACAAAGAGAAAGGGAGGTTGAGTAACGGCAAGATTCAAGATTCAAATGTTTTTAAAGGCAAAGATGCACATCCATTGCGATTGTGACAGTGTTGTATTGAGAGAAGACCGCAAACTACAGTGGTCGGATAAAAATGGCTGCGTCAGCAAAGCTCACAGAGGGTGAACAATGTAGCCTACAATGATGTACGAACCACAGGTCAGCATACATGTAGACAAGTGGAGTTATTAACGTACAGCAGTTTGAAAAAAGTTTCTGAATATGTCCTAGTGTACATATTCACACACACACACACACACACACACACACACACACACACACACACACACACACACACACACACACACACACACACACACACACACACACAACCAACAGGGTAAAATAATAAAATGATTTACGAGGCACTTCAAAAACAGCAAGACACTTAAAAGTCAAGATAACATTAGACTAAAAGGAAGGCATACACAGCAACGTAGCATACATTTCGCTTCAGTTCAGGCAGGAAAAAATAAACGAACCAAGAAAAGATGAAATAAAACGAGATCAAGTCAATCCACATCATACAGACAATGATACAAGCAGTTCCTCAGAGATACCGAGAGACAGTTTGTCAAACAGACAACAGACAGACAAACAAATACAACAGACAATGAGGTAGACAATGAGACAGACAATTCCTGAGACAAACAGTGAGCCAATTTGTCAAACAGACAACAAACAGAAAAAAACACAACATAGACGGTAAGACAGACAATGAAACAAGCAGTTCCTCAGAGAAACAGTTGATCAAACAGACAAACACAACATAATGAGACAGACAATGAGACAAGCAGTCCCTCAGAGAAACAGTGATACAGTTTGTCGAACAGACAAAAAACAGACATACAAGCACAATATAGACAATGAGACGAACAGTTCCTCAGAGAAACAGTGGGACAGTTTGTCAAACAAACAGCAAACAGACACACAAGCACAATACAGAAAGTGTGATAGACAATGAGGTGAGCAGTTCCTCAGACACTTTGTCAGAGAGACAAGCAACTGAGCGGGACACGATAGCTCAGTTGGTAGAACGTCACCAGAGTGTCAGACCGAAAGACAGGACTAGTACTGACGCAGCTTCGATTCGTCGACAAGGGATTTTTCTCCTTTTCGGTCAGTTTTTGTGCAGAATCTCTTACGGGGTTCGTACAGCCCTCGTGTGCAATCGCAAGCATCAACATTTGTGCGTACATTGCAAATCCCAAACACTGGCAGCCATACACAACAACAACAACAACAACAACAACAACAACAACAGCAACAACAACAAACAAACAAAACAAATAAACAAACTTAAATACCGAGACACACAATGATGCTACGAGCAGTTCCTCAATGAAACAGGTCTTCAGACAAGGCCATCAGACAGACAAATAATTAGCTACATACACAGCTGAGTAGCGGACAACGCGGAGACAATAAATTACGACTGACGCACAATGACACACAACGAACCTTGGCAGCGTTAGACGAGTTGGGGTCCTCCAAGAGGTGCCAGATCCGGGGCTGCCAGCGCGCGAACCCGTGCTTCTCCTCCCGAGCTTGTTCCACGATGCCGAACCTCCTGGCGATCTCGCCGTCGTTGTCCTCGTCCGCGCTGTCGTCGCTGTGGTCGCTGTCGAACTCGGCCAGGGTCTCCTGGGCGTCTCTGTGGGCCCTGTAGGTGGGCCAGCAGCACGGCTCGATCTGCTTCTCGTCGATGCCCCAGAAGGCCAGCTCTTCCTCGAACAGAGGTCCGCACACGTCCGTCTGGGGCGTGCAGTTTGCCTGGACAAAGGGACGAGTTGGTTTGGTTAGTAAGGGAGGAGTTGGTTTGGTTAGTAAGGGAGGAGTTGGTTAGGTTAGTAAGGGAGGAGTTGGTTTGATTAGTAAGGGAGGAGTTGGTAAGGGAGGAGTTGGTTTGGTTAGTAAGGGAGGAGTTGGTTTGGTTAGTAAGGGAGGAGTTGGTTTGGTTAGTAAGGGGGGAGTTGGTTTGATTAGTAAGGGAGGAGTTGGTTTGGTTAGTTGGCGAAGTGTCTGGAAGAATGCTGGCATGACATTGTCCTAGACACTCCTAGTAGGCGTTCAACAAAGCGGAAACGGATAAGTACTTTTTATTTTTTATTTATCACTGTTTATGTCGTTTTGTCGCTTTGATAAAGGGACTTTCTCCGAAAATGTGCAATTGTTTTGTGTTGTTTCATTATAATCTAGAACTGGACAGCGTAACCTTTTACTAAAATAAATGCCTAAAATATATACGGCAAAATATATTATTTTGTTAGCAGTGTCTCAGGACTCTTAAGAACACCAATCATAATAGTAATAGCAGCAACAACAAAAAATCAACAATAATAATGAAAATAATATGTAAACAACTAATAATAATAATAAAAACGACATTTCTGTAGCGCATGTCACTGACTGAAACATCCTCACGGCGTGCTACAATAAAACTCGCCTACCAACTACACTCGCATGACAGGCCTGCAAAAGATAACGACAAAACTCAAATCAGTCAATCAATGTTTTATTTTATGTCTGTTCACAACAAGGTGATATTAAACCTCCGACAAAAAATCTGATAAAAAAACATATATTAGTAAGTTATACTAACTCACCCGAGGACCGTGAACAATCAATTTAACAATAGAAGTTATAACATCAATGTCATACACAATATCATCTAAATATCGATCCAAACTGAATCTATGTTGGTTAATTTAACGGATGATTCTACGCCGGCCGCTGGTTCGAATCCGCTTCGGCTCTCCTTTCTCTTCAAAAGTTGTGGTCTGTGCACACTGTCTTGTGACTTTGTCCATCACAGTTATTAACGAAACACTAAAATGGCTCTCATCGCTGCCCATCTTAATGCAGGAGTCATTCTGGTGGTGACAGTATACCGACAGGTATATAATCTCCCTCTTCCCCCCACCTCCATACCACGTCCTCCCCCCTTCTCCCCGTCCCTAATAAGCCTTACGGTTTCTGTGGACGTTTAGCACCATGTTTACTTACTTACTTACTTACTTACTTACTTACTTACTTACTTACTTACTTACTTACTTACTTACTTACTTACTTACTTACTTTGCGCCGGCCGGGCAGTAAAGTGACCTAGCCGCTGTGACTGACCTACCTGTACGGTAGTAGTTCAGGATCATGTTGAAGATGCCGGGGTGCCGGTCGAAGAAGAACTCCCCGGAGGAGGGGTCGTAGTCGGGATTGTGTCCCTGGGCCTCCGTGATCCAGGACAGCCTCGTGTCGGGGATGGACCTCAGCGTGGACTTGAACGTCTCGTACTTGACGCCACCCACGTTGATGATGACGCGGTTGCTGAGGGAGCGGCCGGGGGCCAGCGAGAACTTGCCGTGGGCGATGGAGTGGCTGCGAGGGATGCTGCCGTTGCCCTCCATGGCCTGGCGTTGTCGCACCCGCACCTCACCGACGGAGCAGCCTCTTCAGCCCCTTCAGTCCAGCCGCTTCTCCTGGGACAGCTAGCACTAGACCGCTGACGCTGCTGGGAGTGAAGGTGAAGGGGAAGATGGAGGTGGAGGAGGAGGCGGAGGTGAAGGTGGAGGTGGAGGTGCAGGTAGAGGTAGAGATGAAGGTGGAGGTGGAGGTGAAGGTGGAGGTGGAGGAGGTGGAGGTGGAGGTAGAGGGCTTGGGACTGGGAGGTTGGCGCTGGTCCGCTTGTTGTGTTTCCGTGTCTGGGACGTTTTGTGCAACGGCCTCAGCTGGTGGAAGATGTGGTGACCCTCGTGAGTTCAGAGGGTGTGTAGTACTTAACAAAAGTGGATGCAAAAGTGTATTAGTATTTCGGTTCTGGCATCGACCGGCGCAGAGAATGGTTTCGTTTGTGTGTGTGTGTGTGTGTGTGTGTGTGTGTGTGTGTGTGTGTGTGTGTGTGTGTGTGTGTGTGTGTGTGTGTGTGTGTGTGTGTGTGTGTGTGTGTGTGTGTGTGTGTGTGTGTGTGTGTGTGTGTGTATGTCTGTTGGTCTGTCTGTCTGTCTGTCTGTTTTTGTCTGTGTCTGTTTTTTTTGTTTTTTTGTTTTTGTTTTGGTTAGTGTTGTTGTTTTGTTTGTTTGTTTTTGCTTTTTAAGAATGAAAGTGTTCGTCTGAATCTGCCTACTTCCGATCCTGGGATTTGAAAGATGAGATGAAACACGGTTGAAGACCGAAGAGACTCAGGCGACCGGAACTGCTGGTTGTGTGCTGTGCCACAGCGTTCCTTCCTGAAGTCAAGGCACTCGTCGCAGGCCTAAGTCGATACTGGTGGCACAGATGACTCTGGACGTTGTCTCCAAGGAGCTCAGTCCTTCTGGGCTCACCCGAGTTCAGTCAAGATTCCCAATCCGCTCTCTGCGAGATCAACGTTACGCCGCGACAGAAATCTAACCTGGTCCGGTGAACACCTTTCCCTTCCTCATGTTCATGCTGTAGCATCAAGTTTCTCTCTCTCTCTCTCTCTCTCTCTCTCTCTCTCTCTCTCTCTCTCTCTCTCTCTCTCTCTCTCTCTCTCTCTCTCTCTCTCAAGAGTTTTACGTTGAAATAATTTAGCAAATAGATATGCAGAACTGCGTACGTGTCACTGTAATTTATCGTCGCAGTTGTGAAATGCGGAACTCGAAGGTCGGAAATGCGCCGAGCTTAAGCTGGTCAAGGTCTCCACACTCAGTCCCTCACTGGCTATTTCTGATTGATCAGCACCAGCAGACAAAATGACTATGTTCCCAGCTTGTAAGAACTGCTGTTGCCGTTGGGAAGCAAGACAAGAGAGAGGCAGCGTCGTCAGTGGTAATGTTAACCACTTTGACCACACTAGAAATATGCTGTCACTTTGTCATTCGGACTGACCAAGCCAAAAAAACCTAAACAAACAAACAAAAAGAACCATTCCATCCGAAGAATCAGGTCACAGAGCAGTAAAGCATTCTGCTCCTGTATTGGGCGCGTCGTTTTTGAATGTTTAAAAATGACCGGCGGAGGACAGTAGACACTTTGCTTGCCCGGCTACGCTGACCGAGTTACCGCCGTCACGATGGGGGTTGTTGCTATGGAGAACATTAATAGACCGCTGCCTTCTCAGTTTCATTTGTGCACCTGAAACTCTGCAAACACAGATGCTGGCTACTCTATCAATCACACTGAATTGGGAAATTTCAGTTCCCGGTCGCCGCAGCTCTGATAAGATCCGATCCGTTTCACCTGAAGTGCGGCCTCTGAATCTCCACCGACTACGACGCCAACAGTTTAAGTTTGGTACAAACTGAGGCGCTGGAAACTTAACACGCGCGAAATGGTAGTTCCGCTGCCTGCGGTAGAACACGGAGAGGTAGGGAGGGGAAAACAACAACGTTGTGTGCCACACAGCAAAGGACTTGTCAGTAGTTTTTCACAACTCAAACGACCGGCCTTGGACTCTGGTGATGGTAGTTACATGTAGTCCTCTTTTTTATGTTCAGAATATGAAAAGTGGCAACACTCATTTGCACTGAGTTTCGGCGGTTATTGACAAAATTGGCTCAAGAAAGATGAGACAATGAAAGGGTGAAACATTTCAATACGTTTTGGGATACATCATTGTTTCGCGCGGCATAGCCAAATCACAAAAGACCTACCAAAAGCGGGGACACAAACTTCGCCGCTTGCAGATCACGCTCGCAAAAACAAACAAATAACAAAAAGAAGAAGAAAATAATAATCTTAAAAGTCGCAGTCCGATGTATACAAAATACACTGGTTTATACAGTTAGCTGTAAAGTTTTCTCTATTTGTGCGTCACTGAATTTCTCTGAAATAATCATGCATTACTGACTGATTCAGACGATCGGAGAAGTGGCCGCAAACATAGAAATAAAGTCGGCACAACAACAATAAACTGAAAACAAACCGAAGCAGCAACAACAGAAATCCTCTCGGAATCCACTCAAACTTAACCACTTTGTCAGTGAAACTGGACTTTCCGGGCCGTTCCAGCAGCAAGACATCCAAGTCAACAGAGGATAAGTACTCCTCTT
>JABMCL010000899.1:690000-700000 GCA_018857735.1 Alviniconcha marisindica
CACACACACACACACACACACACACACACACACACACACACACACACACACAACCACCACACAATGTCACACACACACACTGTCACACACACACACACACACACACACGCCCCACACGCACGCACGCGCACACACATGCACACACACACAACATGTCACACAACACACACACACACACACACACACACACACACACACACCACACACACACACACACACACACACACACACCACACACACACACACACACCATCCAACACCATCCAAACCACACACTGCATGAGTCCATCCATCCGCATCTCTACCCATCGCTTTAATTAGTGTCCATCCCGTCAACCCTTACCCCCTCCGCCCTGCCCCCTCACCCCCCCCCCCCCCCCGCACACACACACACTCCCCCAGCTACCCACCCTTTACCCGCCTTCCCACCACACCCATCCTATTTGTTTGCATCAGCTCCAGCAGTTCCAGTTTGTTTCTGCGTCGTTATTTGTTCAGTTTGACGCCGAGTTGTCTCCGAAGAGGTACTGGCGGGGACCGAGATCCCAGGAGGTGGTGGTGGTGAAGTGTTGCTTAATGTCCTCAGATGTCAGCTGACATATTAGGGACAAGTTGTGACCAATGCCGAAGCACGGTTCAATAATTCTTTACGTCCACGGAAACCAGAAGGCTCGTTAGGACGGACAGCTCAGGACGTCCACCCTGTCCCTAATAATTTACCTCGCTTCTGTGGACGTAAAGCAATATGGTCAAGTACCGTACCTGCGGGAACCCCGGCTCCCATTGATGACGTTGGGGAAGAGCTGGTGGTGAAGGCGCTTGGCCAGGATAGCCTCCTCAAGGGTCTGCTTCAGCCACAAGACGCGGGCCACGACCTGAGGGGCGAGCAGCGTGCAGTGACGTGACATGCATTAACGTCTACGTCTGAGTGCACGTTAAAAATCCCCAATAATTATTGGCAGCCATAAAAAAATAAATGTATATACCATTGTTTGGACACACAAAAATACTACACACACTGGTAGGAAAGGGTGGCGCTGCTACCTAAGCCATGTTCTTGGCTATGCTGCAACTAACTCAGCATTGATAGTGGCTATGCCGTAACTGGCTAAAACACTACGATTGCCTATGGCTTTGTCAATGGCTATCCTGTAACTGGCAGAACAGTAAGACTGGGCTTTGTCAATGGCTATGCTGTAACTGGCAGAACAGTAAGACTGGCTATGGCTTTGTCAATGGCTATGCTGTAACTGGGTGAACAGTAAGCCTGGCTATGGCTTTGTCAATGGCTATGCTGTAACTGGGTGAACAGTAAGCCTGGCTATGGCTTTGTCAATGGCTATGCTGTAACTGGGCGAACAGTAAGCCTGGCTATGGCTTTGTCAATGGCTATGCTGTAACTGGGTGAACAGTAAGACTGGCTATGGCTTTGTCAATGGCTATGCTGTAACTGGGCGAACAGTAAGCCTGGCTATGGCTTTGTCAATGGCTATGCTGTAACTGGGTGAACAGTAAGACTGGCTATGGCTTTGTCAATGGCTATGCTTTAACTGGGTGAACAGTAAGACTGGCTATGGCTTTGTCAATGGCTATGCTTTAACTGGGTGAACAGTAAGACTGGCTATGGCTTTGTCAATGGCTATGCTGTAACTGGGCGAACAGTAAGCCTGGCTATGGCTTTGTCAATGGCTATGCTGTAACTGGGTGCAGTAGCGGCGTGGCGTTGTGTAATGTGTTGTGTTGTGTGTGACGACGCGGCAGCGCTGTCAATCTATGCTGTACTGGTGTGAGTCGCTGCATGCTTGATAATGGCTGTGGGGGGAACTGCAGGTCAGGGAGACCACATTCATGACTTTTGTATTAAACGCCTCTCTAATTAACATTGAAAGTGAAGCTGCTTGCCGTACCTACCTGAACAATCAGACCACCTTGCTGTAGCTACCGAATTTTGACACTGGGGTCTGTAGTGTGGTGTGTGTGGTGTGTGGTGCGTGCGTGCGTGCGTGCGTCTGCGTGCCGTGCGTGCGTGCGTGCGTGCTTTGGTGCGTGCGTGCGTGCGTGCGTGCGTGCTTTGGGTGCGTGCGTGCGTGCGTGCTGCGGTGGAGTGGTGTGGGTGTGTGTGTGTGTGTGTGTCCCGCGCGCGCGCCGCGGCACACATCTCTGTGCGTTGTGTGTGCGCGTCATGTGGATTAATAGGGGCGGGGGGGTGGGGGTGGGGGTGGGGGAATTGCAGGTCAGGGGAGACCACATTTCATGATTATTGTATTAAACGCCTCATCATAATTAAACATTGAAAGTGTAGTCTGCTTCTGCATTGTCTGGCGATTGACTAGATTTAAAAACAAACAAACAATTACCATAAAATGTCTATTGGTGCAACTGGCTGATACATGTTGTTAGCACGATAATTGTAAGATCAGTCTAATATCACTTATGCGAAAAGACTTTAAATTTTTAAAAAGGAAACCAAACTGCTTATTAGAGACGGGGAGAAGGGGGGGGGGGGTATGGAGGTGGGGGGAGAGGGAGATTATATACCTATCGCTACACTGTCACCACCAGAATGACTTCTGCATTAAGGTGGGCAGCGATGAGAGCCATTTTAATGTTTCATAATTGTGAGGGACAAAGTCACAAGACAGTGTCCACAGACCACAACTTGTGAATAGAAAGGAGAGCCGAAGCAGATTCGAACCGAAGTCCCTCTGCTTACCAGCCTAACGCCTTACCGCTAGGCCACACCGGCTCACACACTGGCTGTACAAGAAAAGCTACCTGCTGTGCAGCAACAACTTACCTGAGCGTTCGCTGTTGTGATTCTGGCTCCTCCGGCACTGCCAACGACCAGTTGGGGGTTACCGCCCTTGTCAACGATGATACAGGGAGCCATGGACGACAGGGGGCGCTTTCCAGGATGGACGAAGTTCGGTGACGTGGGCTGCAGCCAGACGTTTAAAGTTACAGAGGGTTGTGGGCCGCCAGTCACCCAAGCAGATTCAACCAATCAGAAGGTCGCAGTCGCAGGAACGTATAATGCAAGTGTAAAATCAAATTAATGCATAGCCACTCGTCAAAGGCATGTCAGCTTGTACATGTTCTTACACACACACACACACACACACACACACACACACACTCACACACACACACACCCTCCTCTCTCTCTACTTCCTCTCTCTTCTCTCTCTCTCTCTCTCCTCTCTCTTCCTCTCCTCTCTCTCTCTACACCACACACCACACCACACACTCACACACACACACACACACACACCACACGCCCCACGCATCACACACACACACACACACAAACACCACAACACACACACACACACACACACACACACACACACACACACACCAACCCCACACACACACACACACACACACACACACACACACACACACACACACACACACACACCACCACGCACCACGCACGCATGCACACACGCACGCAGCTGCACTACACACACACGACACCACACACACACACACACACACACACCACACACACACACACACACACACACGCACGCACCACACACGCACGCACCACGCACACACCACACACACACACAATACACACACACACACACACACACATACACAACACACACAACACACACACACACACACCACACACACACACACACAACACACACGCCGACGCCGCACGCACAACACCACACACACACAGCAGCATCCGCACTCAAACACACACCACACACACACACACACACACACACACACACACACACACACACACACACACACACACACACACACACACACACACACACACACTCAGACACATCTCTGCACTGTAGATGCCTAGATGTTAACTTAAAATGAATACTTATATGCTGCACACGTGTAAAAGGGATAACGGAGGTTTGACTGAATTGTCTACCTTCAGTGCATCCAGCAAAGGACCACTAGGTGTGGAAAAGTCCGCCATTTCGTTGTTCAGGATAATTCCTGTTGAAGGGGAGACCAACAAGGAGCCAAAACTGAAACGTAGAGGAGAAAGTCAAAATTTAATAGCAAAGCGACTTTGTTGTTGCTTTTTAGTATATATATATATACACTAAACAGCAAACTGTTATATATCAAACTGATAAAAATCAAAGAAAAACAACAAATTGGCATAAAAGTTCCCAAATTTCGGCTGACGCCTTCCTCGGGTTTTATAGAGAGAGAGAGAGAGAGAGAGAGAGAGAGAGAGAGAGAGAGAGAGAGAAGAGAAGAACAGAGACAGAGACAGAGACAGAGAAGAGAGACAAGAGCTTTTGGGAGGAGAGAGCTTGGTGGGAGAGAGAGAGAGAGAGAGAGAGAGAGAGAGAGGAAGAGAGAGAGAGAGAGAGAGAGAGAGAGAGAGAGAGAGAGAGAGAGAGAGAGAGAGAGAGAGAGAGAGAGAGAGCTTGTGTGGGAGAGAGAGAGAGAGCTTGTGTGGGGGAGAGAGAGAGAAAGAGAGAGAGAGACTACCATAATTACCATGGCTCTCGTTAAGTAATTTTTATGCAAAACAACGTTTTTTCTTCGGACGAGATCATAAACCGACGTCCACGGTGTTGTATGTACACGCAGAAAGAGCACACAATACAGGCACGTCAAATGACTATATGGAAACGCTGAAATAGCCTAGCATGCGCTAGAAGAAAAAAAAACTGAAGCGGAGTTACTCTGCTTCGAGAGCTATACAAAATATGAGCACTTAATCTAATAACTACCCAAAGAATCAACACACAAGGGAGTTAATTAGCGCTCGAAATACGTCACAAAAGTACAACAAAGACCTGAGTCGCCTACGGTAACTCTCACCTGGCATGTGTGTAAATACAAGGTACATCAGCTCCACTAGAGATACATCCTCTAGTCTATGAAACTATGAAAAACCATGCAGCAATGAATGACTATGAAACTAGTCAAAGATTATGGCTGTATAATTATAGCTTCTAACTAACTAGCTGACTACTACAAAAGTCTATGAAACTATGAAAGATTATGAGTTTATATACCCACACTACGGTTATATAATTATAGCTATCCAAAAGTAAAAGTATTTAAAAGAAAGAACAAAAAACAAACAAACAAAAAACGAACTAGTAATTGATGGTGCTCGTGGCTGACACAGCATCCCCGTCAGGGCCGATAACTGAGATATGGCTTGTCCCCTCTTCCCGCCAAGGTGCGCCAGAGATGTTGGTGTAATGGTCAGGGTCAAAGGTACGTGTTGGGTCAATGGCGTCACGTAGGTAGCGGGCGTACTCCGGTGATGTCATCTTCTCCAGCAACTGGGAACAAAACACTTCTCTTTTTTTTTTCTTTGCCAAGAAATCGGACAAAATAAAGACAACACATACACAGATGATTGTTTTAAAACAGTGTGTGTGTGTGTGTGTGTGTTGTGTGTGTGTGTGTGTGTGTGTGTGTGTGTGTGTGTGTGTGTGTGTGTGTGTGTGTGTGTGTGTGTGTTGTGAGTGGGGTGGGTGGTGGTGTGTGGGGGGGTGGTGGTGTGTGTGGGTGTGGTGTGGGTGTGTGTGTGTGTGTGTGTGTGTGTGTGTGTGTGTGTGTGTGTGTGTGTGTGTGTGTGTGTGTGTGTGTGTGCAAAATGTGCTTCAAATGTAAAGCCTACAAACCAAGGAATGAAATAAATATATCTAAGTCCATAACAACCGGTTTAATATTTTCCTTGCCCTGCGTTATTCTGTCCGTAATTTCTTTTGAAACAGGCACGCACGCACGAACACAAACACAAAACCAAACACACACACACACACACACACACACACACACACACACACACCACACACACACACACACACACACACACACACACAGCACACGCACGCACACGCGCACACACACACACACACACACACGCACACGCACACGCACACACACACGCACACGCGCGCACACACACACACACACACGCACGCACGCACGCACGCACGCACGCACGCACGCACACACACATGTATACTTTGTGTCCGTGAGTTAGTTGACGCCCGGGTTGTTCATGCAAGGGACAGTACTCTGGATGGAGAGGTAGACGGTTTCACAATAAGGGCCAGACTCGCTAACTGTTGGCGGGTGGTCATGCAAGGGACAGTAGCCAGACTCGCTAACGGTCAGTGGGTGGTCATGCAAGGGACAGTAGCCTGACTCACTAACGGTCAGCGGGTTGTCATGCAAGGGACAGTAGCCAGACTCGCTAACGGTCAGTGGGTGGTTATGCAAGGAACAGTAGCCAGACTCACCAACGGTCAGTGGGTGGTCATGCAAGGGACAGTAGCCAGACTCGCTAACTGTTGGCGGGTGGTCACGCAAGGGACAGTAGCCAGACTCACTAACGGTCAGCGGGTGGACATTGCAAGGGACAGTAGCCAGACTCGCTAACTGTTGGCCGGTGGTAATGCAAAGGACAGTAGCCAGTCTCACTAACGGTCAGCGGGTTGTCATGCAAGGGACAGTAGCCAGGCTCGCTAACGGTCAGCGGGTGGTCATGCAAGGGACAGTAGCCAGACTCGCTAACGGTCGAGGGCAAACTCCAAGCGCTGGTTCACGACATCCTTCCTCCAACCACTGCCATAACTGATTACGCCACAGGTCTCCAAAAGCTGCCAGCTAACTGACAGTTAATCTTTGGTGCTCAGATATCAGTAACTTTGTAACCACACAGACAACTCAAAATTATAGTTCAAGTCCCATGTTGCTTTGCGTCCGCAGAGACCATAAAGACTATTAGGGATATAAGGATAAGGAATGCCCCTTCAGTGGCAGAGCTCAGGAGCTGTGTGAAGAAAGTCGAGGTGGCCGTCCTGGGCTCCCGTCCCTAATAAGCCGTATGGTTTCTGTGGACGTGACGCAACACTGCAACAACCTTCAGTGGCGTAAAAGGTACTTTTTGTTTTGTAACTGGTACTGCAGAGTTCGAAGGAAGGTGCAAACAGCCAGGCTTGGAAGTAACCAAGTAAGCATGGTGCTTATGCAACGACTATAGAAACCATAAGGTTCATTAGTAAACATGGTGCTTAACGTCCACAGAAACCATAAGGCTTATTAGGGACGGGGAGATGGGGGTGGGGGGGGGGGTATGGAGGGGGGGGGGGGAGAAGGAGATTACATACCTATCGCTACACTGTCACCACCAGAATGACTCCTGCATTAATCGGATGGGCAGCAATGAGAGCCATTTTAATGTTTCATTAATTGTGAGGGACAAAGTCACAGACAGCGTCCACAGACCACAACTTTTGAAGAGAAAGGAGAACCGAAGCAAATTCGAACCGAGGTCCCTCTGCTTACCAGCCTAACGCCTTACAGCTAGGCTAAACCGACTCACAGGTGTGTGTGTGTGTGTGTGTGGATTCACAAGGTTTAATTATTAGTGTGAATGCCCCTTTTATGGCAGAACGGGGTACCGAAAAGCGAGGCCAGGAGTGTGAGGGGAGGTCATGCGAGAGACGGTAGTGAGACTGACTCGCTAACGGTCGATGGGTGGTCATGCAAGGAGAAGGAGGATTCGGACCTGAGCGATGTCGACGAAGGCGGGGTCCCCCAGTTGCAGACGGTCGGCGTAGGCAAACTTGAAGGCCTCCACGATCTGGTGCCACAGGGCTCCCTCCCGGCTAGCGTTTGCCAGGTCGGCCGACGTCAGGTTCAAACCTGACACACATACATAACGGTTCTCCTTGAATCTGTTCCAAAAAGGGCCTCTCTCTCTCTCTCTCTCTCCTCTCTCTCTCTCTCCTCTCCTCTCTCTCTCTCTCTCTCTCTTTCAAACATTATCATTCATTCTTGCTTCAATATATATATATTATATATATATATATATATATATATATATATATATATATATATATGCGTGTGTGTGTGTGTGTGTAAAAGATGGCTTGTACATTTTTTATTTTGAATTACTATTCATCAGTAGCTTAGCGAGGACTAGTCGTTGGACAGGTTTGACTTAGCCTAAAATACAGTCCCTATAAAATTAAATCTTCCATCTCTCTCTCTCTCTCTCTCTCTCTCTCTCTCTCTCTCTCTCTCTCCCACAGCTCTCTCTCTCTCCCACAATCTCTCTCTCTCTCCTCTCTCTCTCCCACCGCTCTCTCTCTCTCCCACTATCAAGCTCTCTCTCTCTCTCCCCACAAGCTCTCTCTCTCTCTCTCTCTCTCTCTCTCTCTCTCTCTCTCTCTCTCTCTCTCTCCCACACACAAGCTCTCTCTCTCTCCCACACAAGCTCTCTCTCTCTCTCTCTCTCTCTCTCTCTCTCTCTCTCTCTTCTCTCTCTCTCACTCTCTCTCTCTCGTTCTCATCTTCCTGGTGTGTCTCTGTCGTGTCCAGTCGGCTTCTCATTCTACAATCTCTCGTCCGTCTGTCTTCCTCGATTCTTTGAGCTAGGACACGATCAGAACAACTCACAGTCTCGGTTCTAACCCCTCATTGGAGAGACAGCAAGCAAAACGAGAAAAACGACAGACGGGGGAAGGACAGACCATGCGGCATCCCTAATTATCTGGCTGCCCAAAGGCTATACGGGCCCCGCCGCTGGGGCGGTAAGCGTGTGCAGAGTTAGGCCCCCTGGGGGACGGCACGGGGGGCGTTTTGACGACCTTGTACTGCGAAGGTCGGACAGTGTCTCAGACCTCCGGAAAACAGAACAAAAACATACAAAAATATCAGTATACACAAACACGCCCACGCGTGCACACTCCTGCACACACACACCACACACACCACACACACACACACACACACACACACACACACACACACACACACACACACACACACACACACACACACCACGCACTCCTCCCCACACCCCCAAAAACCCCCCACAACACACACAAAAACCCACCCCCCAAAAAAAACCAACACCCACACACACCACACCACACACACACACACACACCACACACACACACACACACACACACACACACACACAACACACACACACACATAACACCCCCACAACACACACAACACACCCCACACACACCACACACACACACACACACACCCCACAACCCCCCAAAAAAACAAACCCCCCAACCACAAACACACACACACACACACACACACCCACACAACACACACACAACCACACACACCACACACCACACACAAAAAACCCCTACCCTTTTTTGGCCCACGGTCCCCTTTAACCCCAAGTTGTAGGCCGGAAAGCGGTTGAATTTATTCCCCGGGTACATCCCCGGGGTTTTGGAAGCGATTTCCTTTGTTTTTGGGTTTTTTCACGCCTTGTGTCAAAGCCACAATTATTACAGAGAAAAAATATATTTGAAACAAAAAATAAAAATATAAAAAAATAAAATAAAAAAAAGAACCGAGAAGTAGCCTTTCCCGGTTTATAGATTACGGGTACAGGCTAGAGCTTGACGAAAAATGTCGGTCAGAAGATAAGCAAGATGACCAAGGAAATTTAAATACAGAACAGTGTCGGTCGGATCGACGGGCAAAATAGCCAGGGAAAAGGGGTCGAGACGCTGGGGACCCATCCAAAAAGGGAAATAACTGAGCGCCGCGTGAAGCCCCCCACGCGTCCCGCGGACGGAGGGAAAGACAAAGAGGGATTAAGGGACTATGTGGCGTACACCCCGCGTATAATAAAATAGAAAAGATAAGGAACGTTTTTACTTTGGGTTTTTGGGAAAAGCCAGAATGTAGAAGAAAGGGTTGATAGGAAAACAACGTCATATTGACGTCACTAACAACTAAAACACATAAAAGACGGAATTTTTCTAACGACGCACTTTTTGGTGGACTTCTCACACTTTTGGACTTTTGGACTTATTGCAGTATACAGTTCTCCTTGGGACTCGTTTCATTCTCTGACTTCTTGGATTGTAAAATTTTTCATAGGATTAAAAGGTTGATTTCCCTTGGATTTTCTTTGAATCATCGATTGGTCGAGTCCCGGGAATAGCTGTTCTTCTCACCATAAGAACAAGGAACGATACAGGTATGA
>JABMCL010000899.1:705000-707500 GCA_018857735.1 Alviniconcha marisindica
CTCGCCCGCCCCGCCCCCCCCCCCCCTCACCATTCCACTTGAAGTCAGGCGATGTAGTCGCCTTTAATAACCCAACAACTCAAAAAATATCAGACGTTTGTTTTATCAGTAACTGACCATGTTGCTTACACCAGCTCAGATAAACCAAAATTGTTTGAAACGAGACGGTACTCTTTTTCTTTTTTTTCTTTTTTACCCGGGGTGGATGCGTCTCATGTTCACGTGCGTGCTTGGGCTCTAGGCTGCTTCCACATTCTTATCAGTCAGTACCGGAACCATTCGGGGGGCGCTGACCGCGTCAGTGGACAGCTGCGCGGAGATAAAGAGTGCCCCTTCAGTGGCGTAACCAAATCTGGCAGAGTTTGGAGGAAGGTGCCGGAAAGCGATGCTCGGAGTCAAACTCCAAGCACTGGTTTACGACATCCTTCCTTCAACCACTGCCGTATTTAGTTACGCCATAGGGTCCAGAAAGCTTTCAGCTAACGAGCAGTTTTTTTGTTTGGGGTTCAAACATTAGTAAGTTTGTTACAAACAACTCAAATAAAACAACGCGTGTCATTTATAGCCGCCAACAAAGTTTACACCAGCACAAATAAAACCACAATCGTTTGAATCGAGGGGGCGGAAATTTTTTTTTCTTACCCGGGTGGATGCGTCATGTTTACGTGCGTGCTTTGGCGCTAGGTTGCTTCTACAGTTAGTACCCGAACCTTACGGAGGGCGCTGACCGCGTCGCTGGACAGCTGCGCGGAGATAAAGAGTGCCCCTTCAGTGGAGTAACCAAATCAGGCAGAGTTTGGAGGAAGGTGCCGAAAAACGGTGCTCGGAATGTGCTCCTACACCCCCCCCCCCCCAACTCTCCCCCCCCCCCCCCCCAACCCCCACCCCGCCCCCAACAAAATCCACGCTCACCCTTCCCCCCTCCGCAACAGCAACGCAACGACACCGCCCCCACACCACCACCACCCACCCCGCCTCCCCACCACCGCCACGTAATGAACTCACCGTCCCACCTGCGAGCAGGCCGTGTGGTCGGCCGCCACGCCCCCGACGGCCCGCCTGGCCCCGGCCCCAGGCCCCTGGGCCTCCTGGGAGCGCGGCAGCCCCAGCGCCAGGCCCAGGGCCAGGCCCAGCAGGCCCAACAGCAGCGCCACTCCCAGCGCCGCCAGCACCGCCCGGCTGCACGAGCAACACGTCCCCGCGCCTCCTGCCGCTGTACCGCCGCCCCCGGCCTTTACCCCCAGCCCTCCTCCTGCAGGCAGTACAGCAAATAATGATATTAAGGGCAGTTAGTCACAATCCTGCATGCCGTACGGCAAACATGGTTGGTGGTTAGTCACAATCCTGCACATACAGCAACTGAACACGGCGATAGTTATTCAGAATCCGGCACGCCGTACAGCAAACGTGGTTGGCAGTTAGTCACAATCCTGCATGCCGTACAGCAAACATGGTTGGTGGTTAGTCACAATCCTGCACATACAGCAAACATGGCGATAGTTATTCACAATCCTGCAGCCGTACAGCAAACATGGTTGGTGGTTATTCACAATCCTGCACATACAGCAAACACGGCGATATTTACTGATTCACAATACTGCACATACAGCAAACATGGTTGGTGGTTATTCACATCCTGCACGCCGTACAGCAAACATGGTTGGTAGTTATTCACAATCCTGCAAGTAGTAGCAAACACGCGTGGTATTTATTCACAATCCTTCACTTATACCAAACACATGGGTAGTTATTGACAAATCTGCTCGAGCAGAAAACACGGTGGTTGTTATTCGTAATCCTGCACGTACAGAAAACACGGCGGTAGGTTTTTCACAATCCTCCATGTATAGAAAACACAGAGGTAGTTATTCACAATCCTCCATGTATTGAAAACACAGAGGTAGTTATTCACAGTCCTCCACGTATAGAAAACACAGAGGTAGTTATTCACAATCCTCCATGTATAGAAAACACAGAGGTAGTTATTCACATCCTCCATGTATAGAAAACACAGAGGTAGTTATTCACAATCCTCCACGTATAGAAAACACAAAGGTAGTTATTCACAATCCTCCATGTATAAAAAACACAGAGGTAGTTATTCACATCCTCCATGTATAGAAAGCACAGAGGTAGTTATTCACAATCCTCCATGTATAGAAAACACAGAGGTAGTTATTCACATCCTCCATGTATAGAAAACACAGAGGTAGTTATTCACAATCCTCCACGTATAGAAAACACAGAGGTAGTTATTCACAATCCCCCATGTATAGAAAACACAGAGGTAGTTATTCACAATCCTGCACGTACAGAAAACACAGAGGTAGTTATTCACAATCCTCCATGTATAGAAAATACAGAGGTAGTTATTCACAATCCTCCACGTATAGAAAACACGGCGGTAGGTTTTTCACAATCCTCCACGTATAGAAAACACAGAGGTAGTTATTCATAGTAGTACACGTATAGAAATCGGGGGTAGTTATTCACAATACTG
>JABMCL010000899.1:715000-717500 GCA_018857735.1 Alviniconcha marisindica
GGCTGTGATAGATGACAGAGCACTTGACACAGCCAGGGCCTGAGCAGGCGGCAGGCAAATGTGCGGAAAGGTAGTGCACGTGCTCTACGTTACTTACGTCACTGCACGGCACTGTGTATCAGCAGTTTTTAAACAGCCTTCAGCCCTCTCGGCTTCGCTCAGTCTGTTTTCTGTCGTCAAGAGAACATTGAGGGAGAAGGGAGGCGGGCGGGTTGGGGGGGGGGGGGGGGGGGGGGGTTGGGGGGGGGGGGAAGCATGTGGGGGAGGGGGGTGGCAGGGGGTCCGGGGGGTGCGGGGGGAGATCGCACATGTTACAGAGGTTGCAGAAGCCATGCTACTGCATGGCTAGTTTAAAACCATCTTTCTTTCTTTCTTCTTGTAACGGGTATTCTGGTGGCACCGAAATTTTTACTTACAAACACTGAAACACTCCAAATCGAACGCCATCCGACAACAACACGTTCAGATAAACACGCAGGCTCAACTTCGACTGCCACCCACGTAAGCCTACTGCTCAGTCACGTGCGCTGTGTGGCCGGTCTGCCCGGAGTGTCACGTGATAGGCTTGGCCGCGGGCCGCTCTTGCCGGAGTTGTCTGTTCATTTCGTCACACTCCACTCAACGGAGATAAGTTCAGTTCTACGCTACTGTCAATTCAAAATGGAATCAACGAAACGAAAGTCGTTTGGAGATTAATGAATATTAGCATAGATTTTACCAGAAGACTAATATTTCATATGCTTTTCGTTGTATGTTTCCCTGTTTGTCTGTAGGGTTGGGGGGGGGGGGGGGGGGGGGAACCGCAGAACCATGACTCTGATGACTCTGATATGAAATTCTTTTTCCTCCTCTCCTCCTCCTCTAGTGGATACTGTTAGCTACGTGTGTTCTTTGTCTCCTGTTTGTCCGTCTCATCACAAAAACAAGAAATGTAAATGGTTTCATGGTGACTGCACTGAATCGAACTGATAGAGTCCCTTTGGACGAGACTATGAACCGAGGTCCCCATGCAGTGTATATACGCATGCAAAAAGATCACCGGATACGCACGTTAAAGATCCTGTAGACCATATCAGAGTTCGGTGGATTATGGAAACATCAAAATAACCCACCATGCACTAAAAGTGTCAAGAGTCTTCAGACTGTTGAAGTTGGACTGGAAGAAGAAGAATGTGGGACTATAATGCTCTCTTTGGGACTTTGAAGTTGGACACCATACGGGGGGGGAAATGTGGGACTATAATGCTCTCTTTGGGACTTTGAAGTTGGACGCCATACGGAAAACAGAGAAGAATGTGGGACTATAATGCTCCCTTTGGGACTTTGAAGTTGCACACCATACGGAAGAAGAAGAAGAATGTGGGACTATAATGCTCTCTTTGTGAATTTGAAGTTGGACACCATACGGAAGAAGAAGAAGAATGTGGGACTACAGTGCTCTCTTTGGGAATTTGAAGTTGGACACCATACGGAAGAAGAAGAAGAATGTGGGACTATAGTGCTCTCTTTGGGACTCTCTCCTGGCGCACTGCTTGCGCCGGCATAACAACTGCCTTTGCATGTCATGTATCGTACACAGTGCTTTCACCGGCGAAGTCAAAACAGCCAAGCCCCATTTATAATAGGACCTGTTCCGGACGGGAACGATTACCCGCAAGTCCTGAGCAAGTCTGGACACCAATTTATCATTTCAGTCGGCAAAGTGTACAATCTCAAAACACACAAAATGAAAAAAAGACAATACAAAATAATCAGACAATACAAAATATGCACATGTGAGGCTGGGTAAATGCCTTTGTTTCATCAGCGTCACCCAAACATGAAATGTATATGATAACTGCGTGAATCCACACACACACACACACCTGTGAGCCGGTTTGGCCTAGCAGTAAGGCGTTAGGCTGGTAAGCCGAAGGACCTCGGTCCCATACCGCCGCTTCGGCTCTCCTTTCTCTTCAAAAAGGTTGTGGTTTGTGGATACTGCCTTGTGACTTTGTCCCTCACAATTAATGAAACATTAAAATGGCTCTCATCGCTGCCCATCTTTTTTGTTGTTGTTGTTGTTGCTGTCCCATCATTTGTGCCGACCTCAGAGGCACTGATCCGCGCCGCTCGTCCCGGCATGCCCCACTTCCGGCCACACCCAGGGCCCATTCCGCATCGCGGCCCCGCCCCCAGAGGTCCACAGGAAGTGACCTCAGATCGTTGGTGGGCTGCCATCCGAAGGAGACACTGCACTGCTGCTGAGTCACTTCGGTGGTGTTCAGTAGTGCCTGTTCTGTTTTAACATTTCGCAGGACACCACCTACTATGCCCCCTACTGACGACAATGTTAGCTAAGTCGCGGAATCAGACTGAGTGAGCTTCCACTCCCCCCCCCCCCCCCCCCCTTCCCCCGAGAGCAGACCGCCACTACGTCCCTCCACCAACTTCCTCCTAGGTGGACTCTCTGACGTTGAGGGCTTTGATCAGAACTGCCTCAGACAAGGGAGGAGGGAGG
>JABMCL010000899.1:725000-732500 GCA_018857735.1 Alviniconcha marisindica
ACAATGTACACCACACAGGCCCATGAAATGAGCTAGGGGGTCCAGTTCAGTTTTTGGAAACACAATGTACACCACACAGGCCCATGAGATGAATCAGGGGGTCCAGTTCAGTTACTGGAAACAAGAATGTTCCCTGGGATCTTCGACCAGAGCTCAGAAGCTGTGTGAAAGTCAGGGTGGACCACCTGTGTTCCCGTCCCTAATAATCCATACGGTCTCTGTGGACGTAAAGCAACTTTGAAGAAGAAGAAGGCTGGATCCACGATATTAGATTCATGCTGCCTTAGCTTGGGTCCCAGCAATGTCCGTCTATTTTAAAACAGACGGGCTTTGGACCGTGGTGGGGGCGGGAGGGTGGGGGAAGGAAGGGGGTAGGAAGGGGGGGGGGGTACTGTTTCGGGAACAAGGTAAAATAACTAACTTAAATAATTGTGGAATGTTGCCCAAACTACTGGGATTATCACAGGATACTGTACAAGAAAATACGACAGAGAAAACAAGTATGAACTGCAGGATGAAGAAGGGAAAAAAGTTAACCAAAAAAAAAAAACACATAATGTTGCAAGTCACTGTGAACTTGTGAGAGACAAACAAAACGTATGGATGGACAATCTTTGTTTTTTGTTGGTGGTGATTATTATTTTTTTATTTTTTTTTTTTGGGGGGGGGGGGGGGGGGGAGGCCTGTGTCTGTGCGTGTTTTAAAGGGAAGGTTGTCATACTGAAAAACTGGAAAGACCGGAGAAGCTGAAACGTCTCGCAGCCTGATGCATTTTAGGGGCGGGATGTGGTTCATTTGGTGTAGAGTCTGACCGTCAAGCCAGCCAATCTGAAAACAGGTTTCACTTTCGGTGCGCCAAGGGAGTTTGTTCCCAGTGTCCACTGTCTAAGAGCAAAGACTTTCCACTCTTACCAGCACAGCCTCTTAATTTGCTGTTACGGTGTCCGGTGTGTGTGTGTGTGTGTGTGTGTGTGTGTGTGTGTGTGTGTGTGTGTGTGTGTGTGTGTGTGTGTGTGTGTGTGTGTGTGTGTGTGTGTGCGCGCGCGCTTAAAATAGTCTCTAGGGACAAGATTTTGGGCTTTAAAAAATACTGTAATTATTATTAATTATTATAATCAAAGACACTTTCCGCAGGGGGGAAATCTTTGCTATAAGCCAGGTGAGTCGACACGTATTTCCCGCCGGGAAGGACTTTTAAAAATGAAATTGTTTTTAATTCCCCTGAGGAAACTGGCCGGTTCTGTCAGCCTACGGTGACACCGCATTGTGTCAATATGATGAGTTTGGTCGGAATTTAGCGGCCCAACACACAAATATAACTCGTTTCTCTTTGTTCTCGTTTTTGTCAGAACAGTCGGGATAACAGTTTGCCGGTCTTTTTCCTGCTCAGCAACGGCACGATTTTCCACAGTCACATACAGAAAACCTGCATTTTCTTGTTTAAGAAAGGCAAGGGCTTTTTGTTTTGCTTTTTACCACACACATGCACACACACACACACACACACACACACACACACACACACACACACACACACACACACACACACACACACACACACACACACACACACACACACACACACACCACACACACACAACACACACACACACCACACACACACCCACACACACCCACACACACACACACACACACACACACACACACCACACACACACACACACACACACACACACACACACACACACACACACACACACACACACACACACACACACGCATACACACAAATGCATTTTTCCATCTTAGCGGCTAATAATAGAGGCGTTCAACTTGTCGATGTCTTGGTCTGACTTCTGCTACAGCTGGGACTGATTGATGTACCGTTCGCAAACCGATGACAACGAAACTGGGTTCTTCTTCTTCTTCTTCTTCTTCTTCTTCTTTGCCTTCTGCTGCGGCAGCTAGTCTCCTCCTCCTCACCTCCTCCTCCTCCTTCTCCTCCTCTTCCTCCTGCTCACTTCTTCTTCTTTTTCTCAAATTCTTCTTCTCCTCCTTCTTTTTCTTTTTCTTCTGCTGCAGCAGCTTCTTTTTCTCCTCCCTCCTCCACCTCACTTCTTCTTCTTCTTCTTCTTCTTCTTCTTCTTCTTCTTCTTCTTCTTTCTTCTTCTTCTTCTCAGCCTTCTCCTCATCAGTCCTTCTTTTCTAGTAAGTTCTTCTACTTCTTCTCAAGTTCTTCTGAACGACCGAATGCCGTACTGTAAAGTCACAAACCTCACACCTCACAACGAAAACATGCAAGGCAGGATGACAACAAAGTGAATACATGTACACAGACACGGAGAACTGACTGACCTGACAGCTTCACAGACGTTCATCCCGGCGGCGGCGGTGACCTTTTTGTCCTCCGCGTCTCGGCCGTCATCACCCATCTCTGTGACGTGGGCGAAGGTGGGGGGGGGGAGGGGAGGGGGGTTGCTGTGGTGGTGGGGAAGGGGGGCTATGGGGAGGGTGTTGACGGCGAAGGGGGGTTGCAGGGGAGGTGGGGTGAGAGGGGGCGGCTCAGCCAGCTCAGTGACGCTGACGACTCCGGTGATGACTGACGACAGACTCAGGTGTGACACCCCACTCCGTGTCAGTGCGGGCAACTTGACAATGAACTCAACTCGGCACTGAACGAATCACACGTTGGTTTTACGCTAAACTACGTAACCCTTCCCTGTGTGGGCCGCAGTTTGACAATGTACTACTGAGGCACCAGTGAATCACTACACTGCACGTCACAGTTTTACGCTAAGCTACGTCACTCACCGCCGAGTGGGCAACTAAGCTGACGATAAACTTGGCACACGACTGAATGAATCACACGTGAAACTGCACGTCACAGTTTTACGCTAAACTACGTCACTCCGGCCCTGTGAGGAGAAACTTGACAACTGATGAAGGTGGGGAAAAGAATCACTGATAGCTTGGTAGTTTTACACTAAACTGACTACGTTGCAATGGTCAGGAATAAAATCGCGAATGCTCGAATGCTGATCCGTTGGCTGCAGGTATGATCGAACTTCTTGAACCGAGATTATGATTCAGTCAAAAGTACCCATTCAGACCTATCACCACACATATAATTTAGTCACAAGTTCCCTTGAAGTGAGTATTCAGACCTACCACCACAGATATAACTAAGTCATAAGTTCCCTTTAAGTGAGTATTCAGACCTGTCACCATAGATATAATTAAGTCACAAGTTCCCTTGAGGTGGGTATTCAGACCTGTAACCACAGATATAACTAAGTCACAAGTTCCCCTGAGGAGGTTATTGACACCTATAACCACAGATATAACAAAGTCATAAGTTCCCTTGAGGTGGCTCAGATTCAAACCTATAACCACAGACACAACAAATTCTCAAGTTCCCTTGAGGTGAGTACTCAGACCTATCACTACAAATATAATTCAGATCACAAGTTCCCTCGAGGTGACTCAGATTCAGACCTGTAACCACAGATATGACGGCCAAGTCACAAGTTCCTTCCTTCTGAAATGGTGGTTTTCAGACCAGCGAGGCAGCGACTCCAGAACCTTCACCTTTGCGCTGCCGGTACTGAGCAGCTGTGGCCTGGGTGCAGCCAGATGCTCTTCTATTCGACACGTCGAGGAAGAAGAATATCCTGCACTTGTCTTGCGCGATTGCCGGCGAATCTCCAGGTAGTAAAGATCCCAAGCGGGTCTGGTGTACGCGCTAGGTTTATGCCCCGCCCCTGATATACTCAGACCCAGCAGCGTGCATGAATTTTCATGTAGTGACTTGAAACTTCAGTCGAGCAAAATTCGAGCACACTACATTCACTAGTGAAGCGGCGACTACTTGGCTGGTTGGCTCGAGTCTCCTGCTACTTACTCACTGGCGAGTCAGCATAGGCTGAAAACTTCCGCGACGCTCGGAGTACTAATGAGGGACGAACAGTGATAAGGTTGCTATATAATCTGCGGCACTGTGAGATAAACGGCCTCGCTCCCCCCCCCCCCCCCCCCCCCCCCCCCCCCCCCCACCCCCCCCCCACCCCCGCACCCACCCCTACCACCCACACCCACACCCCCTAACCGGTGTGTAGTTGTAGAGTCGGCCGGTTTTACACTAGAGTTCTCAGTCTCCAGGAGTCGCTCGTTTTTCGCGGGTAATGAGTCAGGTACACTGACCTTTGCCCCTCCGAGTCCCCACCCCCTGTCTGGCAGAGCGACAAATACTGAGATAACGGATGAGCAGAGAGAGTCCCTCCTGAAGAAGCGGTGGCGGCGAGCAGAGGCCTCCATCCCTTCACCCTTGTTCAGCCAGGACGGTAAGACAGCTTGACACTAACCACTGACTCAGTAGGCCGGGCTAGCCCCCCTCTGCTTGCATTTTCAGCCAGTCACGGCCTTTTCTGTGGACATAAATCATGCGGAGAAGTGTGTCCCTACTAAACAACACCCCCCCCCTCCCCCGCCCCATATCCCAAACCCCTCCCCTCCCCTCCCCACCCCTCCCCCCCACCCCACCCTCCAGCCCCTGTTCCGTCTTTGCCCTGATTTAGCTGGTTGACTACCGAGGTGTTACTGAATAAATTATAGTCATTTTCTGCCAAAGATCTTCCGTAGGGGAAAGTCTGGCTCCCGCCTCACTTCCCCACACTTGTTCAGTCGACGCCGAGTCAAGTTGTCTGTCTCCGGAGAGGAATGGTACCGGCGCAAACTCCAAGCACTGGTTTACGACATTCTTCTTGTGCCGGAAAGCGATGCTGGGAGTGTGGTACTCATTGGCGGGGACCGAAATCCCACGTGGTCGAAGCCGGAGAGAGAGACACAGAGAGAGACAGAGACAGAGACAAACAGAGACAGAGAGACAGACAGACAGACACAGAGAGAGAGACAGACAGACAGACATGAGACAGACAGACGGCAGAGACAGAGAAAGCTACGGAGAGAGAGACAGACAGACAGACAGACACTGAGACAGAGACAGAGAGAGACAGAGACTCCGAGCATCGCTTTCTGGCACCTTTCTTCCAAACTCTGCCAGAATTAGTTACGCCACAGAAGGGGCACTCTTCATCTCCGCGCAGCTGTCCACCGACGCGGTCAGCACCCTCCGAAAGGTTCGGGTACTGACATAGACTGTGGAAGCAACATAACGCCCAAACACCCACGTAAACAATGAGACACGTCCGCCCCAGTTAAAAAAAAAAAAAAAAAAAAAAGAAGAAGAAGCAGAAGAAAGAAAGTTCCATCTCTATGGAAACGTTTGTGCTTTTATTTGCGCTGGCGTAGGCAACGTGAGCGGTTATAAAAATAATTGGAAAAAAACAAACGCCTGACATAACTTGAGTTATACCCCCTTCCCCCTTCTCCCCGTCCCTAATAAGCCTTATGGTTTCTGTGGACGTTAAGCACCGTGTTTACTTACTTTAACTTGAGTTGTCTGTATTGCCATTCAGTGCACGCCAACGAAAAACTGTACTTAGCTGTCAGTTTTCCGAGACCTATGGCGTATCTAATTATGGCAACGATTGGAGGACGGGTGTCATAAACCAGCGCTTGGAGTTTGGGGGAGAGATTCACTAACGTCCACAGAAACCATAAGGCTAATTAGGGACGGGGAGAAGGGGTGGTGGGGGAGGGGGAGAGACTCTATGCCCTGGACCTGTTAGAAAAAAAAATTGAAACAGAATGACTGCTAGAGTTCTAAAACAAGATCCAAACACAAAAAGGTCCAAACGAACGCTTATTTACTTTGGCACGGGCACACAATCTTCCAAGCACTGAATAATCGACAAAACCGACCTGAACCAAAACAAGATAATACAAAATAATAAAAACTCTCATTTTTCATCGTTTTTAACCGTTTATCTGTTGTTTAAGTGTCGTTTTGTGGCTTGACAAGTTTACAGTGTGTCCGTGTCAAAATATATAGCGTTCGTTTGAGCCTTTTTGTGTTTGGATCCTGTGTATATAGGTCGATGTTCTATGCCTATCGCCAGTGAGCCGGTTTGGCGTAGCGGTAAGGCGTTGTTAGGCTGGTAAGCAGAGGAACCTCGGTTCGAATCCGCTTCGGCTCTCCTTTCTCTTCACAAGTTGTGGTCTGTGGACACTGTCTTGTGACTTTGTCCCTCACAATTAATGCAACCTTTAAATGGCTCTCATCACTGTTCATCGTAATGCAGGAGTCATTCTGGTGGTGACAGTGTAGCGATAGGTACATAATCTCCCTCTCCCTCCACCTACATACCCCACCCCCTTTCTACCCGTCCCTAATAAGCTTTATAGTTTCTGTGGACGTTAAGCACCATGATGTAGTGTTGCTTAATGTCCTCAGAGGTCGGCTGACATATTAGGGACAAGGTGTGACCAATGCTGAAGCACAGTGCAATAATTCTTTACGTCCACGGAAGCCAGAAGGCTCGTTAGGACGGACAGCCCAGGACGGCCACCTCAGTCGACTCTCACACAGCTCCTGAACTATATGTTAAGCACCATGTTTGCTTACTTGCCTATCAACAGGCGCCGAGCATCGCATTTCCAACAGCGCGGCTTTCCTGGGCCTGGGCGGTGTGTCAGTACCTGACGCAAACCGGCTCCAAGCACTGGTTTACGACATCCTTCCTTCAACCACTGCCGTATTTAGTTACGCCAGAGGGTCCAGAAAACTGTCAGCTAACGAGCAGTTTTTTGTTGGTGCTCAAACAGCAGCACGTTTGTTACAAACAACCCAAATTATATCACACGTTTGTTTTATGACGGCTGACCATGTTGCTTACGCCAGCTCAAATAAAACCAAAATCGTTTGAATCGAGACGGAACTCTTCTTTTTTTTTTACCCGGGGGTGGATGCGCCTCATGTTTACGTGCGTGCTTGGGCGCTTTAGGTTTGCTTCCACAGTCCTTTCGGAGGGCGCTGACCGCGTCGCTGGACAGCTGCGCGGACATAAATAGTGCCCCTTCAGTGGCGTAACTAAATCTGGCAGAGTTTGGGGGAAGGTGCCGGAAAGCGATGCTCGGAGTGTGTACCTGACGCTACACTGGCACCACCAGAATGATTCTGGTGGGCGGGGCTAGCTCAGTGGTTAGAGCGCCGAACTCGTGATTGAAAGGTCGCGGGTTCGAATCCCTGCAGGAGCGGCGGGAGAATTTTATTCTCCAGGGTCAGCTTTCTGTGCTGTATCCGTTCCACCCCCGTGTTACCGCAGTAGCACGTAAAAGATCCCGGTCATTCTGCCAAAAGTGCAGGTGGCAGGTTACAGCTAAACACGCATACACCTTACGTATGTGGCTTTGCATGAAGTGACATGGTGCATGGTTGTATGGTGTACACAGAACTTGTGCAGTTTCATGTGGCACCAGCCATGCCAGCGCTGTAAGTACACTACTTCGGTGGATATTTAAAAAAGAAAAAGAAAAAGAAAAAAGCGCTATAAAAAGCTAGTCACTCATGTAGAACCACATGCGAGCGCAGTGAGTCTGCTCAAGAGAGCGGAGAATAGCGCCATATAAGCGATCATCAAT
>JABMCL010000899.1:740000-747500 GCA_018857735.1 Alviniconcha marisindica
ACAACATCAGCTACCAAAACAGAGTGGGCTATCCAACGTCAGCTACCAAAACAGTGAGCTATCCAACAACGTCAGCTACCAAAACAGTGTGAGCTATCCAACAACCTCAGCTACCAAAACAGAGTGGGCTATCCAACAACGTCAGCTACCAAAACAAAGTGGGATATCCAACGTCAGCTACCAAAACAGAGTGGGCTATCCAACAACGTCAGCTACCAAAACAGTGCGGGCTATCCAACAACGTCAGCTACCAAAACAGAGTGGGCTATTCAACAACGTCGGATACCAAAACAGTGTGGGCTATCCAACAACGTCGGATACTAAACCATTGTGAGCTATACAAGCCATGCGATATCGGCTACCAAAACAGTGTGGGCACCCAAGGCGTGTGTGCTATCCATGCAGTAGTGGTTATCCAGGCAGAGTTGGCTAACCAAGAAGGTGGATTATCCAAGTCAGCAGTTATCGGCACCGAAGGAGTGTGGGCTATCCACGCAGTGTTGGTTATCCAAGGTCATGGGCTATCGAAGAAGAACTGGCTGACAGCGAATATGGATCATCCAAGTAGTATCAGCACCGAAGGTTTGTGGGCTATCCAAGCAGTGTCGACTACCCCAGGAGTGCGTTGGCTACCCAAGGAGCGCGTTGGCTACTCAAGGAGTGCGTTGGCTACCCCAGTAGTGCGTTGGCTACCCCAGGAGAGCGTAGGCTACCCAAGGAGCGCGTTGGCTACCCAAGGAGTGCGGATTATGTTAGCCGCATTGACTACTCAAGGAGTGCGTTGGCTACCCAAGGAGCGCGTTGGCTACCCCAGGAGCGCGTTGGCTACCCAAGGAACGCGTTGACTACTCAAGGAGTGCGTTGGCTACCTAAGGAGCGCGTTGGCTACCCAAGGAGTGCGTTGGCTACCCCAGGAGCGTCTTGGCTACCCAAGGAGCGCGTTGGCTACCCAAGGAGCGCGTTGGCTACCCAAGGAGTGCGTTGGCTAAGTTGGCTACCCAAGGAGTGCGTTGGCTACCCAAGGAGCGCGTTGGCTACCCAAGGGCTATCCAAGAGCAATGTCAGATTTCACAGGACAGCGGGCTATTCGATAACACGGACAATGATTATACAAGACCTGGAAAGCATGGGGGGGGGGGGGGGGGCGGGGGCAGTGCTATTCAAGGAGAGAGGGCTATCAGTGATACCTGTGAGCTATCAAAGGAGTGATAATGAGGGTTTTTTCGTAGGAACGTAGGTATCGTAGTAGAGTGCGGGCTATTCAAGGACCTCTAGGCTATCGTTGGAGCGTATGGCTTTGGAAGGGAGGACAGCCATTACATCGTCATAGGAGAATGTGGGTTGCGGGTTATTCACAAAAAAATGGGCTATCGTGGGAGAGTGGGGACTATGCAAGGAGTGTGGGCTATCCAAGAAGAGCGGGCTACCGCAGTAGAATGCAGACCGTCAATAGGAGTGTAGGCTATCCAAGGAGAGTGTGGGCTATCGCAAGAGAGTCTGAGTAATCGTAGGGGAGGGTGAGCTACCGTAGTAGAATGTGGGATACCGCAGGAGAGTGTGGGCTACCGTAAGACAGCGTGGGTACTCGAAAGCAGAGAATGGGCTACCGTTGCAGGAGAGCGTTGGCAATCGTAAGGAGAAAGTGGGCTACAGCAAGAGAGCACGGGTACTCGTAATGAGAAAGTGGGCTACAGCAGGAGAGCACGGGTACTGGTAAGGAGAGAGTGGGCTACAGCAGGAGAGCACGGGTATTGGTAAGGAGAAGTGGGCTACAGCAGGAGAGCACGGGTACTGGTAAGGAGAGAGTGGGCTACAGCAGGAGAGCACGGGTACTCGTAATGAGAAAGTGGGCTACAGCAGGAGAGCACGGGTACTGGTAAGGAGAGAGTGGGCTACAGCAGGAGAGCACGGGTATTGGTAAGGAGAGAGTGGGCTACAGCAGGAGAGCACGGGTACTGGTAAGGAGAGAGTGGCTACAGCAGGAGAGCACGGGTACTGGTAAGGAGAGAGTGGGCTACAGCAGGAGAGCACGGGTACTCGTAAGGAGAAGTGGGCTACAGCAGGAGAGCACGGGTACTCGTAAGGAGAGAGTGGGCTACAGCAGGAGAGCACGGGTACTCGTAAGAAGAAAGTGGGCTACAGCAGGAGAGCACGGGTACTCGTAAGGAGAGAGTGGGTGGGCTACCGTTGCAGGAGAGTGTAGGCTATCCAAGGAGGGCTCAGGCTACCGGAAGGGAAAGAGAGTGTGGGCTACGTCCCGCACTAGAGAGAGATCGCTAGCCGTGCGTGTAGCGGTGGCAGGTGTAGCAGCAGTTGGTGGCCACGGCCTGGTTCTGAGTGCACTGCTCGTAGCCGAAGTAGCGCATGAAGCTCGTGCAGTTCAGGTTGCGGTGGGTACCCGTGTTGAACGTCACAGGCCTGTCTCCGTACTCGCAACCTGGCGATCAACCAACGCGTCAGTCAGTCAATCCGTCAGTCAGTGCAGATCCGTCCATCAGCAGGTCGATTTCATCCACCATGCCGTCCCTCCGTAAGCCGGCTTGCTAATCAGTCATTCAACCGGTCCTTCCACCCATCCGCCCACCTTTCCACCCGTCAGCCGATCTACCCGTCAGTCACTCAACCAGTCCTTCCACCCATCCGTCCAGCTTTCCACCAGTCAGCCGATCTACCCGTCAGTCATTCAGCCACTCTTTCTGTCGTTCCATCCTTCAATCGGTCGATCTACCCGTCAGTCATTCAGCCAGTCCTTCCATCCTTCCTTCCGTATGTCGATCTACCCGTCAGTCATCCAGCCAGTCCTTCCATTCTTCCTTTCATCTGTCGATCTACCCGTCATTCGACCAGTCCTTCCATCCACCAATCCATCAAATGACTGACTGGCTGAATGAACCAGCCAATCGATAGATCTATCAATCAGTGAGCCGGCCAGCCACTGAGTCAGTCAGTCAACCAATCAAGGTATTGAACTCAAAGTAGAAAAGATTTTCCTATCTGGTACGCTTATCATGCTGCCTTGCCGCCAAATCCGAAAGAACAACAGCAAAGTCCAGAATAGCTTAGGCTGGCAACAACCAGATTAAATGCTTCTAGCCTAAGTAAATCTCGTCGACATATCATATCCCAAAAGATAAGACAATAAAAAGGTTCTAACAAACTGACGGGAAGTCACGCGTGGCCATCACACACTCACTCACTCACACACACACACACACACACACACACACACACACACACACACACACACACACACACACACACACACACACACACACTCACACACACACACACACACACACACACACACACACACACACACAAACCACACACACACCACACACACTACCACCACCACAACACCACACACACACACTCACTCACTCACTCACTCACTCACACACACACACCAACACCCTCCCAAGCGCGACACTGAACGGCTGATTTACCCGGTTCATCCATGGGTATCCATTCCTTCAGTCTCTCACACGACTGACAGCAGATCCTCTTGATAGGCGGAGCATAGCAGTTGATGCGGATGTTCCCTGAGCGGTCAAACGGCTGGCACAGGTCAGCGTTCTGGTCACCCCAGGGGCAGTCTGAGGGACAGAGTGGAGGTCAGTGTTCTGGTCACCCCACGGGCAGTCTGAGGGACAGAGCGCTATCAGAGGTCAATGTTCTGGTCACCCCACGGGCAGTCTGACGGACAGAGTGGAGGTCAGTGTTCGGGTCACCCCACGGGTATCAGAGGTCAGTGTTCTGGTCACCCACGGGAGTCTGAGGGACAGAGTGGAGGTCAGTGTTCGGGTCACCCCACGGGTATCAGAGGTCAGTGTTCGGGTCACCCCACGGGCAGTCTGAGGACAGAGTGGAGGTCAGTGTTCTGGTCACCCCACGGGTATCAGAGGTCAGTGTTCTGGTCACCCCACGGGCAGTCTGAGGGACAGAGTGGAGGTCAGTGTTCTGGTCACCCCACGGGTATCAGAGGTCAGTGTTCTGGTCACCCCACGGGCAGTCTGAGGGACAAAGGATTGTACCCGGTATAGAGGTCAGTGTTCTGGTCACCCCACGGGCGTCTGGGGACAGGAGGTATCAGAGGTCAGTGTTCTGGTCACCCCACGGGCAGTCTGAGGGACAGAGTGGAGGTCAGTGTTCTGGTCACCCCACGGGTATCAGAGGTCAGTGTTCTGGTCACCCCACGGGCAGTCTGAGGGACAGAGTGGAGGTCAGTGTTCTGGTCACCCACGGGTATCAGAGGTCAGTGTTCTGGTCACCCCACGGGCAGTCTGAGGGACAGAGTGGAGGTCAGTGTTCTGGTCACCCCACGGGCATCTGAGGACAGAGCTGGTCACCAGAGGTCATGTCTGGTCACCGGGCCACGAGCAGTCTGACGGTACAGAGTCAGGTTCTATCAGAAGTCAGTGTTCTGGTCACCCCAAGGGCAGTCTGAGGGACAAAGCGCTATCAGAGGTCAGCGTTCTATAATGCAATGTGTCAGCTTGCGCAATAGCAAAGTATCAGATCAATGTGGACAATAGGATGAATGACATATATTTTTGGGTAAACCGCTTTGAGCTAAGTCATGTTATGGGCATTGCACTACAAAAGTGATATGTATTATTATTATTAACGCAAATATCATCACCGCCCATCCCCCGCCCCACCAAAAGAAGAGCGTGAAGGGTGCGTGAGATAATAAGGATGTTGCTGTATGTATCTCATAGCATAAAGATTTCCAGTATCCCAAGATTCATATTCGTGTCCTAAAAAAACACCAAAAAAACCCTGATTTTATTGCGGGTATCACAAAATACAGATAAAGAACACAGGTAAACATTTCCAAGGATGACCCAATTTACCTGTGTTATCGGTAACCTGGACTTTACTCCAAGTCTCGTAAAAATCTGGTAAAGGGATCCAGGGAATTAACAGTTTACCTGTGTCCTCGGTAATTGCAGGTAACACAGAAACCCGGTAAAGGGATCCAGGGATGTAACCATTTACCTGGGTTCTCAGTAACCCGGATGTTACTGCAGGTATCACAGCACAGGTAACGGTTCTCAGGGATGTAGCAGAGACCCGGGTTCTGACGAACACGCTCACAGTTGGGTGTCATGTCGCCGTACTCACAACCAGCACGTCCACCTGCAATGACACACCTACCCTGCTCACAACCAGCACGTCCACCTGCAATGACACACCTACCCTGCTCACAACCAGCACGTCCACCTGCAATGACACACCTACCCTACTCACAACCAGCGCGTCCACCTGCAATGACACACCTACCCTACTCACAACCAGCACGTCCACCTGCAATGACACACCTACCCTGCTCACAACCAGCACGTCCACCTGCAATGACACACCTACCCTACTCACAACCAGCGCGTCCACCTGCAATGACACACCTACCCTACTCACAACCAGCACGTCCACCTGCAATGACACACCTACCCTACTCACAACCAGCACGTCCACCTGCAATGACACATCTACCCTGCTCACAACCAGCACGTCCACCTGCAATGACACATCTACCCTACTCACAACCAGCACGTCCACCTGCAATGACACATCTACCCTACTCACAACCAGCACGTCCACCTGCAATGACACACCTACCCTACTCACAACCAGCACGTCCACCTGCAATGACACATCTACCCTGCTCACAACCAGCACGTCCACCTGCAATGACACATCTACCCTGCTCACAACCAGCACGTCCACCTGCAATGACACACCTACCCTGCTCACAACCAGCACGTCCACCTGCAATGACACATCTACCCTACTCACAACCAGCGCGTCCACCTGCAATGACACACCTACCCTACTCACAACCAGCGCGTCCACCTGCAATGACACACCTACCCTACTCACAACCAGCACGTCCACCTGCAATGACACATCTACCCTGCTCACAACCAGCACGTCCACCTGCAATGACACATCTACCCTACTCACAACCAGCACGTCCACCTGCAATGACACATCTACCCTGCTCACAACCAGCACGTCCACCTGCAATGACACATCTACCCTACTCACAACCAGCACGTCCACCTGCAATGACACATCTACCCTACTCACAACCAGCACGTCCACCTGCAATGACACACCTACCCTACTCACAACCAGCACGTCCACCTGCAATGACACATCTACCCTACTCACAACCAGCACGTCCACCTGCAATGACACACTACCCTGCTCACAACCAGCACGTCCACCTGCAATGACACATCTACCCTACTCACAACCAGCACGTCCACCTGCAATGACACACCTACCCTACTCACAACCTGCACGTCCACCTGCAATGACACATCTACCCTACTCACAACCAGCACGTACACCTGAAATGACACATCTATCCTACACATATGTCCTTTTCTCTGTCACATGTCCCTTCCTTTTGTCCCTTCCTCTGTCACTTGTCCCCTCCTCTGTCACCTGTCCCTTCCTCTGTCATTTGCCCCTTCCTCTTGTCCCTTCCTCTGTCACTTGTCCCATCCTCTGTCACATGTCCCTTCCTCTGTTATTTGCCCCTTCCTCTTGTCCCTTCCTGTGTCACTTGTCCCATCCTCTGTCACCTGTCCCTTCCTCTGTCATTTTCCCCTCCCTCTTGTCCCTTCCTCTGTCACTTGTCCCATCCTCTGTCACCTGTCCCTTCCTCTGTCATTTGCCCCTTCCTCTGTGATTTGCCCCTTCCTCTTGTCCCTTCCTCTGTCACTTGTCCCATCCTGTCATTTTCCCCTTCCTCTTGTCCCTTCCTCTGTCACTTGTCCCATCCTCTGTCACCTGTCCCTTCCTCTGTCATTTGCCCCTTCCTCTTGTCCCTTCCGCTGTCACTTGTCCCATCCTCTGTCACATGTCCCTTCCTCTGTTATTTGCCCCTTCCTCTTGTCCCTTCCTCTCTCACTTGTCCCTTCCTCTGTCACTTGTCCCATCCTCTGTTATTTGCCCCTTCCTCTGTCACTTGTCCCATCCTGTCATTTGCCCCTTCCTCTTGTCCTTTCCTCTGTCACTTGTCCCCTCCTCTGTCACATGTCCCTTCCTCTGTTATTTACCACTTCCTCTTGTCCCTTCCTCTGCCATTTGTCCCTTCCTCTGTTTCTCTCTTTGTCACTCGTTCCTTCCTGTGTCATGTATTTTGTCACGTGCCTCCCTCTGTGATGCGTCCGGTTTTATTTTGCCGCATGTCCTCCCTGTGTCACTGGCTTTACTTTGTCGGTATTAACTTTGCACCTGCTGGTCTTTCTGTGTGTTGTGTGATGCTACAGTGTGTTGTATGATGCTACAGCGTGTTGCACGTGTGTACCTGGTTTCTGCAACCTCTCGCAGGACTGACAACAACTCTGTCGGTTCCTCAGGTCGTAGCAGTCGTAGGACTGTAGATGCTGACATCTGCCGGAATGATCCCCATATTCACAGCCTGAAACATCATCATCATCGTCATTGCCAAAACCGTCACTTTTTCTGTTTTGCACGTGGTTT
>JABMCL010000899.1:750000-751867 GCA_018857735.1 Alviniconcha marisindica
CTATCAATCAATCCCGAGTGGGAATTAATTCACCTGCCGTTCTTCGCTCGATGTCGAGTTATGTCCCATGGTCTGTATGTAGGTCAAACGAGCAAAAGCGTGTGCCCGTTCTTAATTGCACGAGCTGTTTGTTCACCGAACATACTTCGGACGGTTCGACGGACTATAATTCGTTTCTTAATTATAAGTAAGTTGAGAATGAAGTATAGCTCGCCGACGTGTCCGAACCATGTTCGGCGAACTAAAAGTTCAATTGAGAAATTGACGAATTATATCTTTCGTCGAACCGTCGGAGGTGGGGGTAGAGGCACTACTGCGCTACACTGTCACCACCAGAATGACTCCTGCACGGTAAGATGGGCAGCGGCCACGGTAAGAGCCATTTTAATGTTTCACTGATTAATTGTGAGGGACAAAGTCACAAAACCGTGTCCACAGACCACAACTCAAGAAGAGAAAGGAAAGCCGAAGTGGGCGGATTCGAACCGAGGTCCCTCTCAGTGCTTACCAGCCTAAAGCCTTACCGCTAGGCCAAACCGACAGCGCAGCGTTAGGTATTTTATAGCCTCCCTCTTCCCCCACCTCCTGGGATTTCGGTCCCTGCCAGTAGCGGCTCTTCGGAGACAACTCGGCGTTAAACCAGTGTAACCAACCAACCAAGGAGACTCCTTGCAGGCAGCCAGTAAATGCCCAACCTATCGGCGTCGGTGACTGGTTAACAATCGTCAATGTTTCTGACTGGCCGGCCATCAGTTTCTTTTCCTAGACATCCATTAAACTTGTGCTGTAACAACCTGCCTAGATTAATTGTTCGATCGACATAGACTTTTAGCGATCCTGAATTTTATAATGACCACAGTTACGTACTATTTCACGTAACTATGCTCAGTTCAGTCTATGAGCTGAGGTAGGTTCCTGCTACTCATCAGTTCGGCAGTTCTGGCCGAACCCGCCCTCTCGTCAGTAAGGAAACTGATCCTGCACAGGTCGGGAAATTACTTCCCCTTAACTGCTGGCTGAAGTCTGCGTTTGGAATTTCGATTTTCTCCTCCTACTGGACTTTCGTTTTTATTTCTATTACAATTTCGTCATAAGTCCATGCTTGGAGTTTGCTACTCACACTGTCGTATCCCGACGTGTCGAAGCCGGCCTGGTTGTAGCCGTAATTGTACAACGGCTGCTGCACGCCACCGCCGTACACAGGCTGCAGCTGACCGCCGTAGGTGGGTTGTTGCTGACCGCCGTAGGTGGGCTGTTGCTGACCAGTGTGTGAGGTCAGTGGACGCTGGCCTGCGTAGTAGGGTCGCTGTCGCCTCGTCGTGTGGTAGGGCTGTTGTCCGTACGTGCTGCCCAGCTGCTGGCTGCCTGTGTAGACTGATCGCACAACGGTGTGTTTGTCAGTGTTGGTCAGCAAAAGCGTGAATGCACGTAACTATATCGTCAACGTTGGTTAGCAAGAGTGTGAAGACACATCGGTGTCGTCAGTGTTGGAGGGCGAAATGACATGATTACGACGGTCAACAACAGACAGACGAGGATAGACATAAGTGCCAGTCCGGACTAGGAGTGACCAGACCAAGAGTAAAGCCGGCAACACCCCCATGCATCTCGTGACCACCCCACTTCACACCCCGCCCCCCACCCCCTCCCTCCCTCCGCTCAAATGATGATGTGGGTCTTAATGCCCCCAGATGTAAACACCCCCCTCAGATGATGATGTGGGACTTGATGTACTCATGTGTAAACATCCCCCTCAGATGATGATGTGGGGCTTAAAGTCCTCAGATGTAAACACCCCTCTCAGATGATGATGTGGGGCTTAAAGTCCTCAAATATAAACACCCCCCTCAGATGATGATGTGGGTCT
>JABMCL010002630.1:0-27500 GCA_018857735.1 Alviniconcha marisindica
TGGTTCAAAACAACGGTATGACTTTAGCGAAGAGAATAGTGCCCCTTGCAAGGGTGCTGTTCTCTTTGGTCTAACAGTAGTACTCACCGCCCTGAGGTTTCCCCCCCCCCCCCCCCTTCTTTCCCACCCCCTTCTTCCCCTCCCCCCCCCACCTCCCCCCTCCCCCCTCTTTTTCCCTCTTGACCCCCCCCCCCCCCCCCCCCCCCCCCCCCCCCCCTGCCCCTGGGTATTGAAAATTCTTCATGACTATAAATAACCATGGTGAAATTTAACATCCAAGTTTTAAAACTGTAAACAAGCCACGACTCTTAAAAAGATAATAAATAGACGGTACAGATGATGTTAGCGGAAAATCTTCGCTGATACTAGCGATAGCTTAAAGGGATCATATTTAGTCTGTGGTGATAGCCGCCTTTGAAGTTTGCCCTTAGCACTGTTGGTAGTTCATAGTTCTTCCTGGTGTGCATGTGGATAGCTATCTGTAGATAAGTTCGGATTTGTTTATGTGTTGAAGGTAGTCATTCATCCAAAAAAAATCCTTATCCTTCATGAGCAGTTTGAACCAGTTTCTAGCGTGTAGTGATTCCGTTGTATTGAGTTCTGCTTGTAGTTGACTAAGATGTGTGTGTGTGTTGGCCCGGGGAAAGGGGGGGGGGGGGGGAAAATTTTGGGGGTGTGAGGGAGGGGGGATGAAAAAAAGGGTTTGTGGTTGCGGGGAAGGAGAGAGGGGGGGGGGGGGGGGGTGACAAAGTGGGGGGGGAAAGGAGGGGGTGAAAATGTCATGGTGTGTTTGTGGTGTGCGCGGGGGCCCCGTAAAGGAGAGGGAGGGGAAAAAGGGTTTGTTTAAAGGGGTTTTGGGGGTGACAAATGTTTTTTGGGGGGGGGGGGGGGGGGGGGGGGGGGGGGGGGGGGGGGAAAGGGGAAAGACAGGGTTCCAGGTCATAGGATCTCTCTGTGTGACCACAGTGCCGTAAAAAATAAAACCCTGTTTCACCTGTCGGGGAAGAGTTTTGTTTTTCTTTTTATTGCTGGATACCTTTGGGGTTTCCCTTTGCTAAAACTGGCAGGTCGGGGAAGAGTACAGAATAAACCCAGGTCACACTCCAGGAGAATCCAGCTTACAGTTAGTCATGGGGATGACTAGCCACCCTTTGACTTTGGCAGTTTGGGGCCCACACACACACGCATTCAGCAGGGGGGCACACACACGCACTCATGCACGCACACAACACCCGGCACCCAAAAAACACCCCCACCGCAGCGCAACACACCACACCACACCACCACCACCACCACCACAACAACAACAACAACAACAACAACAACAACAAAAAACAACAACAACCCCACACACACCACACCCCACACACACACACAACACACACCCCAACACCACCCCACCCACCACCCCCACACCACACCCCACACACACACACACACACACAAAAAAGCACCTTCTTGTGCATGCTATAAAGGACTGTGCCATCCTTGGTGTTTGGGTGAGCGGGTACAGCCTGTGACATTTTGATGATGGCCTGTGTGAGGAACTGGTGCCAGTTCCTGTGGAGGTTGTTCAAAGCAGGAGAGGGAAAAGGTGTTGGCTGTGTGGACTTGCATTAGCTGGGGTATATATATATACAGGGAGAGAGGGGTAGGCCAAGTTCCTGAGCATTGGATTTGCAGGTGTGGTGTCAGGGAACTGGTGTGGATTGACATAAGGTGGTTTGGAGGAAGAGATATATATATATAATGGATGTGCTTGTTAGATTTCTTCCCCACTCACCCCCCACCCCCCACTCCCCCTTTCTCAGGTTTTGTGTGGGAGCTTTTATGCTTCATGCATGCATTTTCATTCATTCATTCATGCTTCATATAGCCGTGTACATTTTCATTTCTAATCATTATCATTATTCAATAGCTTAGCAAGGACTAGTTGTTAGACGGGTGTTGACTGAACCTAAACTAGAATCCTTGTAAAATAAAGTTTTGAATTTAGAGTTTGAGCTCTCTCTCTGACTGTCTCTGTCTGTCTATCTCTCTCTCTCTCTCTCTCTCTCTCTCTCTCTCTTCTCTCTCTCTCTCTCTCTCTCTCTCTGACTGTCTCTGTCTATCTCTCTCTCTGACACTGTATCTCTGTCTGTCTCTGTCTCTGTCTCTCTCTGTCTGTGTGTGTGTGTCTCCCTCTCTCTCTCTCTCTCTCTCTCTCTCTCTCTCTCTCTCTCTCTCTCCTCTCTCTCTCTCTCTCTCTCTCTCTCTCTCTCTCTCTCTCTCTCTCTCTCTCTCTCTCTCTCTCTCTCTCTCTCGTACAGGTGTGTGTCAGCATAACCTGAGTTTTTCCCTGGCTTCAAATGCCTCCTGACCTTTTTTTGGGGGGGGGGGGGGGGTCGGTAGGGGGCAGTGCAGCTGTATGATAGTTCATGCAGGTGTTCAGATATCTGATCACTGTGCATGTGTGCATACACTTTCCATAACCCAAAGATTTCAGCTGTTGCACAGTAAACTGCTAGACTGTTATACTAAACACCCAGACTTTTTTGTGTGTGTGTGTGGGGGGGGGGGGGGGGGGGGGGATCTGTCACCAAACTGCAGTAAGCATTGCCTGTGCTAGCCAAACCTAGTTTTCTTGGGGGGGATGTGCCAGAAATTAAAAAAACACAACAGCATTCCCAACTCGCAGTGCAACACTTTTGGCTTGGAAGAAGCACACACCGTTGCCAAAACATTCAGAGAAGAAAACATGTGACTTTGGAGCTTGTTTGTAGGGTAATGATGATAACAGTGATGCCTGTCTTGATTTTGTCCTGTGATCTCACGGTTTGCTTTGTTCTGCTGGGCGTCTGAAAATGAAGGTAGGAGAGTACTGGTGGGAGGAAAGAGGCTGTTTGGAAGTGGTGTTGATAATCTGGCAGAAACCTGTCTGTTTGCTTTCCTCGGGGACTGTTCTGGCATTGGACCAAGGCTGAGAAGGTGCAGCAAAATGTGCTTGGGGCCTTGACATGGATTTAAAAATAATAATATTTTTACTGTTGTTTAAAGGAGAACCAAACCAAAGAAGCATCACAGTCCCTGTCTACATGAATTGAATTTTTGTTTAAATCATACTCAGCAGTTTTTCAGGCAGTTTCTCAGCCTGTTTGTTAAAAATCAACATTTGGAAGTCACAAAAGTACAACAATGAGTGCTGCCATTTTGTGCCAGCAAAATCCGTTTTTTATCTCAGCTTCAGGCCAACTTGTATCATTGGTCTGGTTCCCCTCTAACTTCAAAGGACATGTAGTCCAAGGCAATGGCAACTTGCAGCAGTGTATTTTTAGGCGCCCTGTAAGTTACAACAGGGTTTGTGTTAAGTGATACTTTCCAGTATCTTACTGGTTAAGATCATCGTATATGATACACTGGTTCGAAATCAGCAATTGGTCAGACAGATTGGACATCATTCTGTTTGACTGGTTCTTTTTTCATATTTTGAAATGCACCAGAGAGTGTGTCTGTATGCATGGATGTGTGTGTGTGGGGAGGGGGGGGGGTGCACATGTGCACATTTGTGTGTTTTAGACGGGGAAGGGAGCAAGGTCGCGAGTACAGCTCTGGTAGTAGCATAGATGACCATGTATCTGACCGGTTTACAGTGATTGTCTGATCAGTTTCTCTGAACCACGTTCGCCACCTTTTACATGTCAGCACTGGTTTGAAAACTGTCTAGCACAATCACTGTATGCTGATATTTTATATGTATACATGTATATGTGATAATGATAATAATGTTCAATAGAAAGGGTAAAATGTTGAGATTTGCTTTATGGGCTTGTTCTTGAATTGTAATGCTATCAGCAACCTTTAGTTATGAGAAGAGTGTTCCTTTCAGACGTTCTGTGTGAAGAACGAATAGCATGCTTCATTTACATTTCATTTCATTATCTGTATGTCTTTGGTTTTTGGATTTGATGTTTCTTTTTTTGCTGAGTGAAAGTGACCAGCCATGGCTTATTATGTGTGTGATGTGACCATGCTAATTAAGTATATGATGCCTGTTTGTGTTTGTGATTGTGTGCATGCATATGTGTGTGTGTGTGAACTTCCTTTTTCAAGGTTGCATGCATGGCTGGGCCCAGGTTTGGCCCTCTGAAAGATCATTGAATCCATTCTTTTTGCAAGCTCAGCACAGATATGTGACTGGTACTCACTGGCAGTGTCGTACAACATTTTGTCAAAATATATGTGCAGAACCTCCTACTGACCATTGCTTGACTCACTCTGTGTTGCAGACTGTCAGTACACGTGTCACCTCCAATGTGTTCCTTCCGTCACGCTCGACTGCACCACTGTGTCCCCGGGGTCAGGCCAGGGCCCTGTGGCCACGCCCACAGACCTTCCATCCCCGTCTGCCTCCGCCGAGACCTCCTTGACGGAGCGCCGGACCATAGTCACCCGATCTCCGCAAAAACAGCAGCAGCCGCAGCCCGCTTCCGCAGCTTACAGCGAACTCTCCGCGCAGGCGGCGCCTCAGAGTGTACAGCACTTGGGTCCCCCTGGTGGGGCTTGTGGTAGTTCTAGTCCATCACAGAATGTGTTGTTGCCATCGGCATCGGCCAGAGACCCTCTTTTGGGTGCCTGCGAGTCACAGGCTGTGGCGCAGTCATCTTCGAATGTGTTGTCATCAACAGCACCATCATTATCATTGTGTGCGGAAAGAGACCTGAACCAGAATGCGAAAAACGTTGATGGCGATTTGCTGGTTCCAGGCCGGGTTGGGGAGGATGTCTGTGATGCCTCAAACGTAAGTTGGAGGTCTACATGTGTTTGTGAATAAGTGTTTTGCCATGTACAACAATCCGCTGACCCATTGAAGCACTGAAAAATGAATCCCTGGTGACAAGTTTTCCATGAAGAGCTTTTAGTTAGGATATAATATGCTTAAGGGTTGGGGGCATGAAAGTACTAAGACTGGTGCACCACGGGCACAAGAAAATAATCTTATCTGAGAATACCATCTTGTTTTGCTCTTGACTTCTTCCTGGTCATTTTTGCTTGTGATTGTGTAAGCAACGAAAATGTCCCTGAGTTTAAGCCAGTCCAGTCAAAGTGTCCCCGAGATTAGGTCAGTTTGGTCAAAGTATACCTGAGATTAGGCCGTTTCACTCAAAGTCAAAGCATCCTGGAGATTAGGCCGTTTCACTCCAAGCATCCCGGAGATTAGGCTGTTTCGCTCAAAGCATCCCTGAAACAAGGCTGTACCAGTCAAAGTGTCCCTGAGATAGATCATTTCAGCCAAAGCATCCCTGAGGTTAGGCCATATTATAGTTGCTGTCCCTGAGATAGATCATTTCAGTCAAAGCATCCCTGAGATTAGGCCTTTTCACTCAAAGCATCCCTGAGATTAGGACATTCCAGTTGGTGTCCCTGAGATTAGATCATTTCAGTCAAAGCATCCCTGAGATTAGGCCTTTTCACTCAAAGCATCCCTGAGATTAGGCCAGTCCAGTCATAGTGTCCTTGAGATTAGGCCATTCCAGTTGGTGTCCCTGAGATTAGATCATTTCAGTCAAAGCATTCCCAAGATCAGGCCATTTCACTCAAGGCATTCCTGAAATTAGGCCATTCCAGTCCAAATGTCCCTGAGATTAGGTTCTTTCAGTCAAAGTGTCCCTGAGATTAGGCCATTCAAGTCGGTGTGTCCCTGAGATTAGGTTGTTTCACTCAAAGTTCTTGAGATTAGACCATTCCAGGCAAAGTGTCCTTGAATTTGGGCCATTTCAGTCAATGTGTCCCTGAGACAAGTCTGTTTGACTTCAAAGCATCCCTGAGATCAGGCCATTTCCAGTCAAAGTGTCCCTGAGAGTAGGCTGTTCCAGTCAGTGTGTCCCTGAGATTATGTCATTTTCACTCAAAGTGTCCCAGAGATTCAAATCAATCAATCAAATCAAATAAATCTTTATTGTTCATCAGTATGCAAAGCATAAAAATGAAAACTTCTTTGACACATTGGCTCAAGAAGCTACATTTAAAATAAATACGTAAAGAATTATCTTTGTCTCACTCTCACATTCTCTCCCCCTCTCACCAACCCTGGCTTCTTCTACAGACATGCACCCACACACACACATATGTAACATTCAAAACATGCATGCATCGGTACGCAGGTGCATACATCCACACATATACCCACACATGTACACACACACACACACACACACACTCTCTCTCTCTCTCTCTCTCTCTCTCTCTCTCTTACTTTAATTCTTAAAATGTATTAAAATTCTGCATTGAAAACTGAGACACACACATATATATACACACACTTTAATTCTTAAAACATTAAAATTCTGCAGTGGGTATAAAAGATTTCTTATAAACATTCGTCTTTGCCAGTGGCACTTTCAGTTGTCAACCAGACGGCAGGTGCTGAAAGCAAAAATTAAGAGGATGTGTTTTGTCATGAAGGATAGAGAGTGATTTTCTGCAGACAGAGAGATGGAACAGGGCACACAATCGCTTTTGTTCAGCTCCTATAATCTTGCTAGCTGTGTTGATGACTCATGGCAACCAGGCTCTGTTGTTTTTAAACTGAAAGATTAGCCCATTCCAGGCAAAATGTCCCTGAGTTTGGGCCATTCCAGTCAGTGTGTCCCTGAAATTAGGTGGTCATTTCAGTTAACTTCAGGCGTCCCTGAAATCAGGCTGTTCCAGTCATATTGTCCCTGAGTTCAGGCTCTTTCCAGTCACAATGTCCGTGAGATCAGGCTGTTCCCTCAGATCAGGCCGTTTCCAGTCAGGATGTCCCCGAGATCAGGCCATTCCAGTCCCTGAGATTAGGCTGTTCCGGTAAAACTTCTGTGAGATCAGGCCATTTCCAGTTAGGGTGTCCCTGAGATGAGGCTATGCCAAAGTTTCCCTGAGATCAGGCCATTTCCAAAGTTTCCCTGAGATTAGGCAATGCCAGTCAAAGTTTCCCTGAGATTAGGCTATGCCAGTCAAAGTTTCCCTGAGATGAGGCTATGCCTGTCAAAGTTTCCCTGAGATCAGGCCATTTCCAGTCAAAGTTTCCCTGAGATTAGGCAATGCCAGTCAAAGTTTCCCTGAGATTAGGCTATGCCAGTCAAAGTTTCTCTGAGATTATGCTATGCCAGTCAAAGTTTCCCTGAGATTAGGCTATGCCAGTCAAAGTTTCCCTGAGATCAGGCCATTTCCAGTTGTTGCATGCACTCCCTTCTTCAGCTCTGTTGCTTTCCTCTCTCTCAGGAAAAGGACGAGACAGACAGTGGATACCGATCAGGGACAATACCGGATGAGAAGCTGCCGAAAGCGCCAAGCCAGGCAACGCTCAACCGCAAGGAACGGCGGCGTAAAATTCAGACCTTCAACCACTTTGTGCCCAAAGCTTCCTTGGAGGAGGTGAGTAGACTTCAGTCATTGATCTTCTTGTGTCTTAATTCCGTAGCTGTCAACCCCTTTTGGGAGTAAACCTTAGTCCAGAGTTTGTGAACCTGTATTATGCTGGCCAGGGACTTTTGTTTTTTTCGCTGGGAGCAGTGACATTTTGAATTCCGACCGGCACGTGTGGCAGCGGAAGGAAGACACAATGTTGTGCGAAATACACATGCGCGACTTCAAATCTCCCTTCTGACAAGATTTCTTAGCCTATTGCACTAGGCCAGTCAGTGTGTATTTGGTGATGGTGGATGTCGGCTGCTCGTTCAACAGTTTCTCAGTCTTTTTGCTCAGTTTAAAACAACAACAAAATCTCATGAATTTTTTGTTTTCCTGTATCCATTTTCCAATATCATTGGCCATATCCCACCAAAATAATGAAAAAAAAGAAAGAAGTATTTCATACCGGTAAACTGTATGGGTTGACAGGCATGTAATTCAGTGGGAGACTTGGCGAGTAGTTCATCAGCTTCCTGCTGGCTGCAGGTCTGGTTGGGGCGAAAAGTGGACTGAGCATTTAGTCCTCGGCACAGAGCCAATAAAGTAAACAGGTGGAAAATGCATGCAAGCTTACTTAAGGGCTGGACGCACACAAAAAGAACGAATCTAGAATCCGCAGCTGGAAATTGCAAAGCCCCACCACTGAGGCTGATAGGTTTGGGTGTTGTTGGGTTTTTTGAAGACCCCATCCCCATCCCCATCCACCCAACCTCAGTGGCACCCCCTGCAGCAGGAAGGTACTTTTTTTTCTTTTTTCTTTTTTAGCATGCCAGCATTAAAGATGGTATGTTGCCTGACCCTGTTGACCCCGGCCACAGTGGTCTTTCCTCCAAGGAAGGCTACCCAGCTGTTTCAGGAAAACAACTAGTGGAGCCCAGGAGAGATCAAGAGCAGGGAGGTGGAGCTGGATGGCTTGTGACCATCTCCCACAAAATTGGTCTCGAGTCACATTTTGGGTATTTTGAGATGTGTATAATTTCGAAAACTTGCAGCCCCTGGTGAATATTTGGTATTTAATGAAAAACTGTAAGAAAAGAATTATTGAAGTTGTGGCTATTTGAAGTAGGTCAGACTATATGTGTCAGTTTGTCTATTTTCCACAGCAACTGGAGCTAAACTTCAGATTTTTTTCATGGTAAATCAGTGGACAAAGGTGTACATTTTGTTGGCCAAATACCAGTCATTTATCACAACATTAGCATCCTTTACTCCAGGGTAGAAGTATTTAAACCCAATTTTTAGCAGTTTAATGCCATTTATAAAGGAAAATATGGTAACTGCCTGATAATTTAAGGCCCAAGGAACATAATCCTGAAAATCAGAGCTCAGGAACTGTGTAAAAGTCAAAGTGGCCGTCGTGGGCTCCCGTCCCTAATAAGCCTACAGTCTCTGTGGACGTACAACAACAACAACTCGCACTCAATCCTGTAAATAATGAAAATCGCCCAGACTGACCCCCAGCGGCTGTTTCTGCCCCTAGGGCCGATCGAAAGCTGCAACTTAAACTGGTTTCATGGGTGAGGGTCACATGTAGCTTTGCTTGGGTTGCTTCAGCCAGGAATTGTGTGCCTTCCGAATTTCTGCCCTCTAGTCTAGAGCTGGTTCATTTGACTTAATTTTTTCCTCCCCGGTCTTCTTCCTGCACAAAATGACGTGTTGTTTGAACACTAATTCAGACTTGCGAGTTGATAAATAGTGTTTCACCTTGATGTGGCCTTTATAGTGGACTGAGTGTTAATTAAGTATGGAATAATCTGTCTAAGCCAAAATGACATGAGACGTACCAGATTTCCAGCTCATGGAGTATCATTGAGTTTAGTTCATTTCAACACCAGTTGATCTGATGATAATTAAGTTTTGTTTTTCCAGAGAGACTATTTTTGGTAAAATCTTGTCCGGAAAGACTATTTGTTTGCAAAGGTTTGTCTGGAGAGACCTTTTTCCTATATATCCATATGCTCAGGAAAGCCCATACATGCTCAGTCCATTCCATATTCCAATCATTTCCCCATTGCTGCCTTTGAAACTGTAATGTTAGCCTGGCTGACTCAGGTCCTTTTTTTTTATCCTTTCAGGGAGTATCACTGAGCAACCTTTGAATTTGAACAAAGTCCCTAAAGAACACTGAGCAACCTTTGAATTTGAACAAAGTCCCTGAAGGACCAGCTCAAGAGCTGACTAAATGCTAATGTAAAGAACCAGGATTGAACATCCACCTCAGATCATTTGTGTGCCAATTTATGTTGTGTTGGTGCCCCTTTAAAGGAAAGATTTTCAAGAGAAGTCGTATTCATGTCTGCCATATTCTGGGCATGTTTTTTTGTTTGTTTGTAAAAATCAGGTGGGAGATGGCGAATCATTCCAAGGTTTTCTGCGTGTGACACTGAACCTAATCCGGCCAATCACAATGGAGCTTGGAGCACGGCCACCGTCCATCTACGAGTTGTTAACACGGGAACACATTGTGGAACAGAGCACACAGCATATTGCCTTCTACATGCCACGTGATACAGTCAAGTCAATACACATCACCAGGTGGGTGTAACTAATAATTATAGCGCGCGTACAGACATAAGATTTGTGCATCAGTGAATGGAACTCTGTCCCTCGAGAAGCACAGGAGCCACTTTTTAGAAGAGAGAAAATCAGAAATGTACAAAGCGGTATTTAACTTTGAATATTTTGTATGGCTTTTTTGTTTGTTTTGTTTGTTTATCTTCTGTTTACTTGTGTGTGTGTTTTTGTTTTGTTTTTTGGTGTGTGTGTGTGTGTGATTTGGTGTTGGTTTTTGTTTGTGTGTGTTTTGTTTTCTTCATGATACTGATAGGTTTGAAAATTTTCATCACAGTCAGTATTTTGGAATCTGACGTCTGTATGTATCTGTAACCGAGGCTACTGCTCACACATATATATGGCATTCAATTATTTTTTATATAAGCAAATAAGCTAGTAGATTCTGTATGGTTAGGTAGTGTTACAGTGGGCAGTTAATCCAAAAGTGTTAAATGTATGTATTTTGTATACGTGAAATAGTTGTGAGAGAAGCGCTGTGTTTGTTTTTCAGATCTGTGTGTGGGTGTTTATGTCAGCAAGTTTTGGGATGGCTTGGTTGTGATTATAGAATATGCATGTAACATAAATGTGTTTTTATCCTTTTCATTTCAGATAAGTTGTACATGCTGATGGTATCAATGGTTACAGTTGCTAAAATTGTGCATCAGATAAGAATAAGAAGGGAACTGATGATAATAATAATGATAGTTGGGTCTTAGAGCACCCTTTCCCAAATGAGCCCTAGGCGCGTACATTTCACACTCAGAATCAAAACAACTGACTTCAAAACGCACAAAATTATTAATAACATAAATTTGTCATCAGACTTCACGCACCCTCCCCGCCCTCCCCATATACACACACACACACACACACACACATGCACATGCATATAGACATGCAGATTTACTTGCGGCAGACTGGAGACAGCTGGAAGCATGTGGGGAATAAGAGACAGAAGGTGAGTCTTGAGCTGTGACTTGAAGGAAGACGAGCATGCATGTGATCTAATCTGCACATATCTGTGAGTCATCATTTTGGTTAGATTGAGATGGTTTGCCGGCGTTACGTTCCCAGTTGCCGCCTTTCCATGCTTTGGGAATCAACGCAGATTCTGGCTTGTGCTTTGCAGCAAAACGACAACGAAGGAAGTGATCACCGGTCTCCTGAAGAAGTTCCACATCCTGGACCATCCCCGCAAGTTCGCCTTGTACGAACAGGAGTTCAATGAGAAAAACAAACTAGGTATGTGTGAGTTGGGTGCGAGGGCATATGGTATGTGGGTGTATTATGTGCATGTGGGAGTCACTGGGTGTATTTTGGGTGGGTGTGCTTGATGTTTTGTGTGTTTGTGGGGGGATGTTTATGCCTGTGTGTTGGGTTATCATCTTATGGTGTGTATGTGTGGTGTTGGTGTACATGTGTGATGCATGTGTGTCTGTGGGTGTGTGTGTGGGGGAGAGAGAGAGGGAGATGGTGTGTGTGCGTGGGAGAGAGAGAAGGAGGTGGTGTGTGTGTTGTGTGTGTGTGTGTATGATATGGATATATATGTATGCTTGGTATGGTGTGTACAGGTAGTGTAGGGTAAGTAACTTGTTTTATGCCCAGTAGTGTAGAGAAGCAGCTCTCCTTCCATTGAAAGGCTATGGGGAGTGAACTGAGCTTAGCAGACTGAACTCAACACTTCACCACCCACAAAAACTGACCAGGGTCGTGATGACCCAGCTAGTGAACCACTTACCACTTACTGTAGGGAGGAAAAACGACAGACCTTGTTGGGGTGGAGAAAAGGTGCCAGACCTTGTTGGGGTGGAGAAAAGGTGCCAGACCTTGTTGGGGTGGAGAAAATGTGCCAGACCTTGTTGGGGTGGAGAAAAGGTGCCAGACCTTGTTGGGGTGGAGAAAAGGTGCCAGGGGGGGGGCCAATTTCAATTTGGGGTAAAAAGGGGGTTGGGGGTGCCAGTGGCATTTCAAGTTGTAGATGTGTGTCAGGTATAGAACTAGAAGAAAGAGGGATGGTTCTGGAGAGGCACATTCAGCGAAAGAAAACAAGAGACCTTGTGAGGGTGCAGGGATAGATCTGCAGAGGTAATGACCACAGTTCAAATTGTAGACATCTTCTGATGTCACAAATTCAAGGGAAGAAAAATGATGGTCCATGTTGGGGTGGAGAGGTAAGATCTATGGAAGTGGCAGTATGAATTATGTTGTTTGGAATCATAATATTCTTTTCAACTCCGAAGAAAAATGACAAACCTTGACAAGGCTCGGAAGAATTTGTGAATCAAAATTCAACCCCGCTCCACAGGTCAACCCCTCCTGCCCAGCAAGGTCGGTTATTTTTCCTCCCCTCAAGTTGAACGTGATCCAGCAGTTGCTTCGTTGTCGTTTCAGTTGCTTCGTCATTGTTTTTTCCCCTGTGTACAGTAGCTCTGTCAGCTTATCCAGCCAACATGCAGTTGTGCTGTGGAAAATTACCCCTGTTCATTGTTATCACAACACTGAAGTCGGTATTGCTGCTTTGGGGGTGGTTGTTTTTGTGTGTGTGTGTGGTGTATTTACATACATGTACATACCTTAAATTAAGCATTTGTAGGACAAAACTTTGGTATCTGTGACACAACACTGACAAACAGGAGTGAGGATTAATAAGGGGAGACAATGGTTGAAGTCTGCATATCATTTTGTATTCTAATTATTCACGCTGGTTGTGAGTCTGACTGATGGTGGCCACACTTGCATGGGCTTCTTTTACTATGAAAAGAAACAGAGAAGAAAATGGAGGGAAAAAAAATTGAGGATGTACCTCTGCTGGAGTTTATGTACCTTGTATTTACATGCAGTCCAGGTGAGAGTTACCGTAGGTGACTCGGGTCTTTGTTGTTGTATTTGTGTTATATATTTTGAGCACTGATTAACTCCTTTGTGTGTTGAAGCTACAGAATAAATTTGTTCAGTGATCAGAAGCACAATTCTCTGTGGTACTTGAGCAAAGTGAACAAGAAGCCAGCACACACAAAGACCAAGAGTATGAGTGCTTGAATTGCCTTCGGAAGACCATTCTCATCACCCATAGCAACCCAGATGGGTATAACATACATGTGGGTGTGTGTGGGCGTGCGCACGTGTGCATATGTGGATTCACATTAACCAGTAATTTCCGATATTTTACCAGTTAAGATCAGCATATACAGGAGAGAAAAATCAGCAACCAGTCAGACATACTGGCTCTTATTTTATTTGGCTGGTGCTAACATATAAGGGGGGGAAAAAACAAGAGAGAGAGAGAGAGAGAACATGGTGTATGTGTGATGTAGACAGGGAAGGGAGCTGGGTCTTTGCTAGCAGAGCTGTAGTAGTGGTAGGACAGCCATGTATCTGACCGGTTACAGTGATTATCTGACCAGTTTCTGTGAACCACTTTTGACACGTTACAGACATCACGCAGGTTTGAAAATTGTCTGGCGCAGTCACTGCACAGCGCTTAGCTTAGTTTGCATGCCATGATCAGAGTCAGTTGTGTCAACTTTTAATATGATGCCTGCAGCTGACCTCTCCTCTGCTTTGTGTTTCAGTCAGGTTGCGACGCCTGACGGATAAAGACTTCCCCCTGGTGGCGATGTTGTCATGGGAACCAGAACGGATCAAACATTACCGCCTGGTGCTACAAGAAAATGAGACTGGAGAGATAGTGGTCAGTGTGTGTTGTGAATGGAGAGAGAGAAAATATAAGAAAGTCTTGATTCTCATAACTGATGTGTGTTTTATACTTACAATACAATACAGTAATACTTTATTAATCCTTCAAAAGGAAATTCAATAAATTGTAGTCCAATACAGTAGTCATGGTGAGAAGATTTGCTTTGTTTCAAATGGAATTTGTCTATCTAATATAATGATAAATAGTAATAGTACTTTACAGTAATATGTAATCTTTTACAACATGGGTTCCACAAGCATCTTGAAAATCTAAGCAATTTACAAACTGGTTGAAAAACAGCAACACTAAAAAGAGCACAATATTTAGTATCATGTATGAGAGCGTACACCAACAACTCCAATTTTTGAACAATTTCAACACGTGTAGAGGAAGCACACACAAATGCTGTTCACCATGTTAAGAGGAAACGCACACAAAAGCAATACATGAGGTTGAGAAGAAACACACACAAAAACAGTTTGTCATGTTCTGGAGAAAAATACACAAAAGCAGTCTGCCATGTTCAGAAGAAACACCCAAACAATGTCCATTACCCCTATCAGTCTGTACAGTGTGTGTGTGTGTGTGTGTGTATTTGTGTTTTGTGTGTGTGTGTGCGTGCATCTTTTGCATAGTTACGCTTGAACCTTTGTCTACTTTATGTGCTCGCTTTTGCTTTTTTTATCTTATATACATTTTTATTGCTGATAACATTTTCCGCATTATGTGTGTTATACTATGCTTGTTCAGCGCTTTGAGCCGCAGGGTAGGTGCTTTACAAATTCCATTATTATTATTATAAAAGCAGTTCATCATGTTCAGAAGAAACACACACAAAAGCAGTTCACCATGTTGAGAAGAAACATTTACAAAAGCAGTTCACCATGTTGAGAAAAAACATTTACAAAAGCAGTTCACCATGTTGAGAAGAAATGTTTTCAAAAGCAGTTCACCATGTTAAGAAGAAACACCCAAAAGCAGTTCATCGTGTTGAGAAGAGACATTTACAAAAGCAGTTCATCGTGTTGAGAAGAGACATTTACAAAAGCAATTCACCATGTTCAGAAGAAACACCCAAAAGCAGTTCATCGTGTTCAGAAGAAACACACAAAAGCAGTTCATCGTGTTCAGAAGAAACACACACAAAAGCAGTTCACCATGTTGAGAAGAAACATTCCCAAAAGCAGTTCACCATGTTGAGAAGAACATGCCCAAAAGCAGTTCACCATGTTGAGAAGAAACAGCCCAAAAGCAGTTCACCATGTTGAGAAGAAACATTACCAAAAGCAGTTCACCATGTTCAGAAGAACGCCCAAAAGCAGTTCACCATGTTGAGAAGAAACACGCCCAAAAGCAGTTCACCATGTTGAGAAGAAACATTTACAAAAGCAGTTCACCATGTTCAGAAGAGACGCCCAAAAGCAGTTCACCATGTTGAGAAGAAACACACCCAAAAGCAGTTCACCATGTTCAGAAGAAACATTACAAAAGCAGTTCACCATGTTCAGAAGAGACGCCCAAATGCAGTTCACCATGTTAGAAGAAACACACCCAAAAGCAGTTCACCATGTTGAGAAGAAACACGCCCAAAAGCAGTTCACCATGTTCAGAAGAAACACACCCAAAAGCAGTTCACCATGTTCAGAAGAAACACACCCAAAAGCAGTTCACCATGTTAGAAGAAACACACACCAAAGCTGTTCACCATGTTAAGAACACAAAAGGCATCATGTGAGAAGAATACAAAATTAATTCACCATATTAAGGGGGGGGGGGGGGGGGGGGGTTGCTTCAACTGGCTGCATTTCAAGATGGAGTGGGTTTTAGTCAACTGTTAAGGCTTGGAAGCGAAAAGGAGAAAAAGTAGGGTGTTGCAAACATGCAGGGGAATAAAGTTCCAGGCAAGCGGTGTGTCATGCTAAGACTAAGAGCAGTTGTGATCCTGCTTACCTTGATCAGTGGTTCAATATGATTATTGCTGTTTGTGTGCTGTTTCAGTGGGAAGCGTTCAGCACCCCGGAGCTGAAGAACTTCATGATCGTGCTGGACCGTGAGGAGAACGAGGCCATCGCTCAGCTGCAGTACAAGTACCGCATCATGAAGCGCATCATTCACCAGCGAATGAAGGAACTTCGCAAGGAGAAGCAGGCGCAGAGCGAATCCACAGCGTGATGGAGGCCCGCAGTTTTAGTCCCCATCAACCCTTCCACACGCAAAATGTGTAAGATCACCTATGCACATTTCACGTCGCTGACGGCCATGATCGAAGGTCACCAAGATCGAAAGCCTGCTTCAGCGTTTCATTTTGGACTATTCGCTGCATCAGTGAGAAAAAACAAACAAACTGTGTCAAGGTTGCCACCTGGCTGTGTGCGTCGCAAGGACAAGATTTACAATTTCAGTCTCTGTCTGCAGGGCTCTGATTTGGATGCCCGAACACGTCCATTGACCCGTTCAGCTGACCCGATTAACGCAGTCTCAGAGCAAGTGTTGAGCAAGGATATTATCGTCAGCGTTATAAAACAAAAACCGGATTGATGCGACTGTAATCACAGGCATTTTATGCTCACAGTATTCAGATTGCCTCGAGCTAATGGCACCTGCGCGGTAAGCTGCCCTTTTGCCAGCTGAGCTTTCCGTAAGTTGGCTTAGACTCTTTAGGATGCTTGTGAAAAGCTTGGGCACCAGCAGCTAGTTAGGCTTCATGCTGCGTGCAACACTTGATAATCTGGGTGGAGAGCGGTTTGTTGAGCTGTGTGGCAGGGAGAGATGAGGGGTTGACAAATGTGTACTGCTAGTCTTGCGCGTCCAAGCGCCAGCTGTACGTTGCCATGTTGACTGACGCTGTTAGCCTGCCAAGCGCTGTGACGATGCAGTGTGCTCTGGCAGCGCTGCTGTGGCAGTGACAGTCATCCTGTTCTTCAGCGTACTCGTAAAAAGGGTGGAGGTGGCAGCAGTGATGGATCTGATGACTGGAGGCTTGGCACGTCCGGTCGTATGTCAAATATTTCATAATACTTTCTGCTCACAACATCTGTGCTTGCGGCTGAAAAGAGAGGATGAAGGTAGAGCACAACCAGTCATATGTCCAGTTTTTTTCACGATACTTTCTGCTCAGAACATCTGTGCTTGCGGCTGAAAAAAGAGGATGGAGGTATGGCATGACCAGAACATCTGTGCTTGCGGCTGAAAAAAGAGGATGGAGGTAGGGCATGACCAGAACATCTGTGCTTGCGGCTGAAAAAAGAGGATGGAGGCAGGGCACAACCAGTCATATGTCCAGTTTTTCTCACAATACTCGCTGCTCAGAACATCTGTGCTTGTGGCTGGAAAAATGAGGATGAAGGTAGGGCACAACCAGTCATATGTCCAGTTTTTTTCCCCGCAATACTTTCTACTCAGAACATCTGCGCTTGCGGCTGAAAAGAGAGGATGAAGAAAAACAACAACCCACCACCCGTCCCTGATGCTACATAATAGTATGTGTCCTTGAAAAGTACAGTAAAGACTGTCTCATGAAATCGGCTCCAGCTGTTCCCAGCAGGCTATCTGAGTATCTCACACTTACTTTGACAGCACAGGTGAAAGTTCATGTTACATCATTAATAAGTTCTGGGAGTTGGCAGTTGTGTCACACTGGTGTTCTCTCACGTACTGGTTTGTGTCGGTACTGTCACTAAAATGTCGCTTCATTGATTTAAATTTTGGAAAAGAAACTGTTATACGAAAAATAAAATGTCGTTATTGTAGATCAGACAAACGTCAAGATTTTGGGGGGATAAATTGTGGTTATTAGAATAAAATCCAAACACAAAAGATATATTAGAATAAAAATGAGGCCATATTAATTAGCTTGCTCTTTTATTGCAGGAAAGTTGTTATTGCACAAATGCTATTTTTGATTTATCCAAGTGGTCAGTAACTTGATGACTTGCTATGCTTTTGGGGGAGGGGTGTGTGTGTGTTTAAAAGTTAATTTGGCAGATGAAATGCCAGATTACAGGCAGACGGTCAGCATAGCAGAAGATCAGTGTGTGAGAAATAGGGAGAAAAAGTAACTGTTGGAAGACTGTGATTTAATCCGACTGTGAAGACAGCACCAGCATTTTCTGAGTTGTGATTGGTTAACAGAGTGATGTGGCGAGCAAAGTGATGATGATGATGTTGTGCATTAAGACGTTTAAGGTGACAAACTTATATTGTGCTCTGCTTGCCAAAAAGAAGAAAAAAGGAGTGAGAGTATCAACATGATGATTTTTAGTTTTTTTAATTGGATTTTTTTTAGTGTGTGTGTGGTGTTTAGCATTGCAATGGGTACATTGGTGTATATAGAATAATATACTTTGGAACCCCCTTAAGTCGAAGCAGCTTGGAATTAATATTGGGATCACTTTATAATTGCAAAACTTTGCATTGAAGAAACTGGCCTTCTCAAAATGTGTTTTTTGTTCTCTCTCTCTCTCTCTCTCTCTCTCTCTCTCTCTCTCTCTCTCTCTCTCTCTCTCTCTCCATTGGGTTTAAGAGCTCAAAAAGAAAACTTAGTAAAGGATTTTATTTTGAAATGCCCTTTTGGTTTTATTTTCAATTTAGAAGCTGAGTTTCCTGAGTAACTTGGAGAAGGATTTTATTTTGAAATGACCCTTTTGGTTTTATCTCCAGTTTAGAAGCTGAGTTTTATGAGTGACAGTCAGCCTGACTCAATGCACAGAACACCATCAGCTGAGTAATAATGATAAATAATCATAATGGATGGCTGTTATGCAGTGCCATTTTTTAAATATATTTTTTGGACAGTCTCCTAATGGCTATCCGAGTCTCTCATCTTGTTCTTCTTCTGCTTCTGTATTGAGGTCGATCTGCATGATATTCATTATTTGAGGAATTACATTCTTTAGATCATAAACTATGCAGCAGTTATGATAAATTCGTGTATTATATATATATAGTATTATTAAAACCTTGGTTTCAGTGCTTCTACACTGGGGTAAAGGATACTAATGTTATGCAAAATGACTGACGTTTGGCCGAATGTCATACAATTGTCCAGCTTATTATCATGAAAAAAATCTGGAAGTTTGGCTAACCTCCATTTTGGAAAATATGCAAACTGAGACAAAATCTTTCAGGGCCATGTTCACAAAATGGCTGCCATAATGCTTAGCACCTTCATATAGCCACAAGTTTTTTTGTTTTTTTTTTACTAGTCTTCATTCAGATACCAAAATAATCACAAGGGCTGCAGTTTTCACAATTATACACATCTCAAAATATCTGAAATGCAACTTAAGACTGAGTTCATGGGAGAGGGTCACATTTATGTACGATAAATCTTTCATCCAGGAAAGACATCATAAAAATGTCATCTTAAATTTTGTTTTGTCTTAAGCGGGTTCTTCTGTAAGTAATACATGTTACAGGTGTTATCTGAGTTACACTTACAGGTGTTGTTACTGTTACTTTGAGCACTGTAGTGTTTGTTGATGTTACCTCTGTAGTCTATCCCAGTAAACATGGTGGATCTGATTCAGAAGTGTTCTGGTTACAGCCAGTTATGGCCGTTACAGCCAGTGTGCAGCCAGAATCGGGCCGGATCCAGCTTTCCTCATCCAGTTCTGTTCTCTTCTTCCAATAAGGCCCGGATCATATTGTGCAAGACCAGCCCAGGTCCAATCTGAGTGGCCTTGTCAGGTTTTGGCCAAATGCATCTGATCCAAAAGCAAGCCGGTGTGCAAGAATCATCAGGCCTGGTTCTGGCAGAACACGACCATCCCTGTAGCAGTTTCTCACTTTCAGATTCGGTTACATGCTTCCACAGACAGCTCAGGTCATATTCTGCAAAACCAGCCTGGATCCTATTTGGTTCTGGCTGACCGTGTCAGGTTTTGGCTAAATGGGTCCGGTCCGGAAGCAAGCTAGAGTGCAACAATTATTGGGCCCGCTTCTGGCCAGCACTTCAAAGCCAGTCCAGATCTGATCCAGCATTTTTACTGAGTACCACTCATCCTGAGGTGACCCTGCATGGTAGACAGGGCTTTAAAATCCAGGAACTAACAAACTAACCTCACTCAGCGCTGGCAGAAACAAAAGGAACTGCAACATATGCCGTTTCTGACAGTGACACATTTTTGGGCAAGGTATCTCGTGGATATATCGGTGCTCTTTTGAAAAAGTCAAAATGTTTCTCTTGTGATTTTATCAGTCCATCACAGACGCAATCGCAAGAAATAAGTCATGTATTTATGGTCTTAATTTATTGATTTAATCTGTAATTGTTTTTAACTGGTGTAAATGATTGGTTTCTGGTCAAATTTGATTTGTTCTTCTGTGTTTTCTTCTTTCTCTAGTTTTAGATCCAGTTGTGTGATTATTATACATACAATGTATGTCCCTTGAAGAAGGTAGGGTTAGTTTGTAGATGGTCAGATCGAGTTGAATTCTCTCGTACACTTTAATCGGGTTGTTGGTGAAATGGGTGGCAAGTCTTGCTGTGGTCTGAGTTGCCCCATAAGACGAAAGTGAAATGTTGTTGCTGTGAATATTTTCTTTTGATAATTCAGTAGATCAGTGTGTTTTGTGTGCACAGTCATGCCAAAATTGAGCCCATGCTGGCGTGACTGGCTGCTACATTTTATCAGAACTTGCAGCATTGGACTCCCCAGCAGAAGACGACATCAAAAAGAAAGAAAAAAAGTGGTCCTAGAAGAGGGGTGGTACTTACTTACTTGCTTGCTAAATGAACTTAACCCCTTCACTGCCATGATGTCACTCGAAAACGACCAGTAAAAAGTGTGAAATTTGAAACCCTTAAACCTTTGTCTTCTTTTTCGCACTGGCATGTGAAAGGATTTTCATCAAAACACGTATGATCATGTGTTACAGGACTGAAAAATTTACTGTTTGTAGGCGCGTTCGTGCATCTTTCAGCCAGGAAATTTTACAGGCTGGGGCGATGAAGGGGTTAAAGTAAGTGCTCTTTTGAACCTTGTGTGTGTTTTGAAAGACAGTTGTTGTCTTAAGACTGGTTTTGGGGGCTGTTTTGTCACAGTACTCTTTTCTGTTCCTGTTTCCATGTGAATGAACTCCACACCCAAAGGCTACACCTTTAGATTCCTTGATCTGGGACATGAACAAGGGATTAGACAAAACTGGTCTAACGGGGACTGGTCTTTTTTGTAGCTGAAGGGCTCCCTTGCTGTGGATATAAATTTGTATCTGTGTACTATTCTTATAGAAAGACAGTGAGAGGGAGAACATGTCAGGAAAGAGAGTTTTCAGCACTGCATGTGTGTGAGGCACATTCCGTCTCCACCATGGCTAAATTTTGGCTTGCGACCACCCTCTTTCATTCACTCACAATCACAACGTAACATTCATTCCGCAGAACTAACCATAACAAACAGCTGAGAAACAAAAATATGTTACCCTAGTGACTGGCGGCTCAGAAAAGAAGAAGAAATTGTGCGTGGAAATTCAGGTTACGTTAGAAAAGGAACTAAAGATGGATAAATCAAAATAAACGAGTATTGAGTGGCGATCGGATAGTTAATGAGGGGGGAAAAAACTAACTCTGGCAGCTTCTGCTTCACTGTTGGTGTACAGTTGTTTACGCTGGGTGTACTTGTGTGAAGTTGTTCGTAATGGACATGTGTGAATATTATAGTACCTGTTCTTGAACATCTTTAGTAAGCATTTTCTCTGATGCAGGAAAGGTTGGTTGTTGTTTTTTCTGCCTTAGTAACTGTCTTAGGCTGTTTTTGAACGTTGGATTATAAGCCATGCATAACAATAACGGCTGTTCTGATTGTTCTCGCATTTGATCATGATAATTATGTCAGATGATATTGTTATTACATTTCTTGATATCTGTACAAAGTACTTCTGTGTGATTGGGTGTGTGTGAGTGGTTTTTGTTGTCGTTGTTGTTTTGTTCTTCTTTCAATGTAAAATTCCTTCTTTGTTTTAAAGAAGAATAGAGTGTTGCATTTTCATGATTAGGGTAATGAAGGTCTTGGCAAGTGCGCAGTTGAAATTCTACATGGACAGTTACATTTATCAGTGCACAGTATAAATTGTGTGCATGGTACTGTAGGTTCTGTACCATGTAGTATTGTAAGTTGTATAGCTGACAAATCTGATCACATTCAAAATCAAAGTTTCATGCACCATTTTCTCGTTTATGAAATGCTAACTTGTGATGCTAATGAAAAATCTTAAGTCCCTCTCCACCCCCCCACCCTCCATTATGCACGACTTTTAAATGCCTTAAAAAAAAGTAAAAAAATAGTCTTCTTCAGTTTGGTTCAGTGTTTCAGATCTGAACTGTACATTTATACTTGTCAGAATTGTGATTGTGAAACCTTCACAGCATTAAAGTTCTGTTGTTTTACTTTTTCCCTCTCTCTAAAAAATTCAGTATGCACATACGTACAATAAATTGATAATACGCATGAATCTGTAATGACCCACACAAAATGTGGCTTTGACATTATTATTATTCTTGCTGATGATGACTCAGATGGAAACTCCAGTTCTCTGCACAATGGCTGCCAAGTAACTGCCAGTCACCTAGGATGTCAAAAAGCTTCCTTGCCACTGGAGTCTAGTTGTCCAGGCTGGCAAAAAACCTTCTTGCCACTGGAGTCATCGTCCAGGATGGCAAAAAGCTTCCTTGCCACAGGGTAGTGAAAAACTTCCTTGCCACAGGAGTGCAAAAAGCTTCCTTGCCACTGGAGTCTTGTCATCCAGGATGGCGAAAAGCTTTCTTGCCACTGGAGTCAGGTCATCCAGGATGGCAAAAAGCTTCCTTGCCACAGGAGGGCAAAAAGCTTCCTTGCCACTGGAGTCTTGTCATCCAGGATGGCAAAAAGCTTTCTTGCCACAGGATAGTGAAAAGCTTCCTTGCCACAGGATGGCAAAAAGCTTTCTTGCCACAGGATAGTGAAAAGCTTCCTTGCCACAGGATGGTGATTGACCAGTTTTACAGTTTTTGCCGGCTTTGACATTTAAATATTTTAAAAAAGGCTGTCAAGTCAAGTCAAAAAACTTTAATCATCCCTCGCAGGGCAATTCAACTTAACTAATATAAGGCAAAATAATTTAAGAACATGTAAAGGAACGCCAAAACGTTTGCGTTTACAACACCTTAGCCAAGTTACGCTGCACAAAAGTCAGCGGATATCATTCAGTTTATGGGCATCAGTCAGAAGTGCTGGTTTATCAGGGTCTGTCTTTTAGCCAGCTTCAACTTAAGCCACTTATTATTCAGTCTCATTGAGGGTTTGGGAGCCTTTGGTTGAAACAGTGTATAATTGATTTATGTACTTGTAGGGACTAATTATGCTTGTTGGGCTTTCCTGGGTGCCTTTCTTCCCTCAAATCCCATCCATTTCGAAATGCTTTCGTCAGGGTCTGTCTTTTAGCCAGCTTCAACTTAAGCCACTTATTATTCAGTCTCATTGAGGATTTGGGAGCTTTTGGTTGAAACAGTGTATAATTGATTGACATAGGGACTAATTATGCATGTTGAGGTTTCCTGGGTGCCTTTCCTCCCTCAGATCCCATCCATTTCGAAATGCTTTCGATGGAAGTAAGGCTCCGGTTGGAAAATTTGTTTCTGTGTGTAAATTTAAAAGCATCCTACCTGAAAAGTACTCAAAATAGCTGCAATGTTACCAGCTGCCTGTGTTGTTTGTTGTCCTTTTGGAAGTGTTTATCAGCACCTGTAGCTCTCAAGACAAGCTATTTGTTTGTTTCCATATTATTACAGTTATTTTTACTGTCTGATCAGGAAGAAGTGCCTTTAACTTGTGTTCTTATGTATATATATATATATCCTACATTTACTTCTTTTTAATGTATTTATTTTATTTATTGTGGCTGTTGACATCTATGCTGCTGTGGTGAAAGTCTGAGTAAAGTACTTTGGAAAAGGGGAAATAAAAAATACCAAAATTGTTACTTGCAGAACCAAATCAATAGGCCATAAGGTCCACATCTCTTCCAGATTTGTGTAATCTTGCAAGCAAATTGGAGACGGTGTAATGTTTTCCCTTTTTCAAACATCAGATTAGTCCCACTGTGCTCACAGTCATCTTAGAAAATGAACCAAGTTATGGCCAATGTTTCTCTCTCTCTCTCTCACACACACACACACCACCCCCCCACACACACACACATACGTGCATTCAGTTTCATGCCACAGAACAGCCGTTGAGTTTGTTACAGGGCATTGGATACTTGTGTAGTTTCTCTTTCCTCTTTTTGATGTTTTCAAGTTGACAAATAAGAAAAAAATACCTCATTGTTGATGTCTTCTCTGAACTTAACAGCTCATTTCTCTTTCACCTAACATACTTCAAACAAAGGAAGAACATAGTAATTACAGTCTTTTTAATAATGTTTATTGTAAACTGTTGGGGTTTTTTCTTTCTTTTTTAAACTTTTTTATGTAGCCCATCGCATTTTTCTTGTTTGTGTGCGCATGTACAATCATGTTTGTTATAATTGTGTGAACAGCTGGATGCTTTCCCTGTTAACTCCATCACTGCCAGTGTCAACGAATATGAAGTGAAGTGAAATAAGGAGTGTGTTGTGTGAATCTCTCAGAAGTCCACAAAAACTAGGAATATGTTGCCCAATTATGAACTAATTTATAGCAGAAATGGATTTAAGATTTTGTAATGGTACTGTGCAACATACTAATACTATATCTCCCAAGGGGCTGATCTTAAAAATATAAATAAATTTGTAGTCAAACAGATGATTGTCATTAAGTTAGTAACTAAAATACTGATTGGTGTAAACAATGAATTAACGTTTGTTTCTTTGGTTAGGGTTGTTTCAACAAGCTGTGCCTTATATTTCTACGTACATGATACCTATTCATCATAATACCTCCAGCATATGGCAAAATTTTCACTGTTAATTTGGAGAGAAAAAATGTTTAAACTTACACTACAAAATTGTATTGCTGGTCAAGGGCTGCAGTTATCTTTCCAGATAACTTGAACAAGTCCTGAAAATCTTTCTGAAACTTCTACTGACCAGTCAGTAATTCAAATGAGTCATAACAATCAACATGTGTGCAGTTATCTTTCCAGATAACTTGAACAAGTCATGAAAATCTTTCTAAGGCTTCTGCTGACCAGTCAGTAATTCAAACAAGTTGTAACAATCAACACGTGTGTCATATTTTTTCTTCACTGACCAGTAGAAAAAACAACAACACAAAGTCCTTACATATATGCTCCTTTGTATTTATTGCTCATGCTTAAGTGTGTGTGTGTGTTATTTTTCTCAGTAAAGTTTTGATTTACTGCCTGTAACTTGTAACTTATTTTCGCAAGTGGACAGTGACTTTCAAAGAGCATATTATGTGCTGTCTCACTAAGACTCCCGAACTGTGCAACAAGCAACCTGAGTGTGATAATAATTAAAATGCCCACACCCGTTTTGGGTGAAAAGCTTGAGTATTAGATGTAACTTGTAACGTGATGAAAAGCTTGAGTATTAGATGTAACTTGTAACGTGATTACAATATTCCCGCACTCTTGACGTGATCGACAGCCAAACGGTAGAGATGATGACGAGACATGAATGACAACAACAACAACAAAAAACGTGTGTTATTGTCACGTACGACACACTGAACCCGTGCAAAACGACTCGGAACTTGCAGAGCCTGTGACCAGCTGTCTCTAGTCCTAATGTCTCAGTTCTGCGGCGGCTGATAAAAGTGACAATTACTTCATCGTGGTGCTTCACGTCCACAGAAGCCATAAGGCTTTTTAGGGACAGGGACTGATAAAAGCTGCGGTTTGGTTGAATCGCTTCTTGTGGCAATGGTGTGGGGCTATGGCAAAGATCGTACGGCCACACGATCTTCAGTTAACCACACAGACCATGCCGTCAGTCATCCATGAGTAGACGTTAAAATACAGTTACTAACCTATCTAACCCCATCATGCTGTTACACCTTTCTCGCAGGTAGTGTACACCCGGCTGGCCTCGTGTACGTGGGCAGACTGGAAATCCACATGGCTGAGTTGGTTCTGGCACAGAAAGACCAGAGGAAGATTTGGGGGGGGGGGGGGGGGGGGGGGAATAATAACAATAAACTGAAATCATGACGAGACCATCCAGCCCCAGAGAGGTCAGTTAGACATCAGAGTGGTGGGTGACTGAAGAGCCAGGGTTATCTAACTTTGTTCCTTGCGAGCACTGCACAGTTTTCCTCTTGTTTTTTTGTTTGTTTGTTTTTTCAATTTTTTCTTCTTCTTTTTTTACTCTTTTTTTTTTTCAATTTCTTTTCTTTCTTTTTTTCTTTTCTTGGAGTGTGGATTCTGGCCTATGACTCAGGGTTACAAACCTCCAGACGCAGGGCTTGTACTACTACTACTACTACTACTACTACTACTACTACTACTACTACTACTACTACTGCTTCAGTGTTGTTTACACCCACAGTGACCATACAGACTATTAGGGACAGGGAGCCCAGGACAGGAGCCCATACAGACTATTAGGGACAGGGAGCCCAGGACAGGGAGCCCAGGACGCAGGGCTTGTACTACTACTACTACTACTGCTTCAGTGTTGTTTACACCCACAGTGACCATACAGACTATTAGGGACGGGGAGCCCAGGACAGGGAGCCCATACAGACTATTAGGGACGGGGAGCCCAGGACAGGGAGCCCATACAGACTATTAGGGACGGGGAGCCCAGGACAGGGAGCCCATACAGACTATTATGGGACGGGGAGCCCAGGACGTCCACCTCAACTCTCACCAGCTCCAAAGCTCCGGAAGCTTGCGCCCATGTGTATGTAGAGATATATCACTCCAAGCAGCAAGCAGGTGACCTCGTTACAATGCCCCGAGCACAGTATGAGGTCATGATCCCAGGTCGCTGTCCTTGACGTGGGCACGCTAATTTAACAGTTAGGAACAGTTTCTGGTTTTGGTTGTACCCGTGATTTGCAGCATCGAGGGTTGTCTCCTAGAAGGTTCACCCACAGTTACGAGCGTGTCTGCCTGTAAAATCCTCTCATTGCATTTCGTGGGGTAAAGGAGAGAGTACCTTTTGTGCATGTGTGTGTGTGTAATTTGAACACATGTAAGGTCCATGTGGACATTTTGTTTGATTAGATTGCCTGTTTTATTGTTATCATTATGTTTTCTGTAGATTGTGCTTTTTTTGCTGGGGAGGGAATGGGGGGGGGGGATTAGATTGTGCTTTTTTGCTGGGGGGGGGGGGGGGGGGTAACATTCATGTGTCATGAAGATGTGCAGAAGAATTGATATCTGTTCTTTTGTGTTGAAACTATATGTTGGTTTTGTTTGGATTGTGTTTGGAAAAGAAAAGAAAAAAACACTCATACAGTCGTACACAGAATGACATTGTTCATACAATATATATATATATATATGTACATGTTTTAAAAAAATGTTGGAAAAAGAATGTGAAGAAAAATTTAATAATAATAAAAAAATATTCAAAAAGCTGTAAGAGTTTCAGATTTTACTTGTGCTTGTTTTGCAGATTGACTGAAAATCAGTTGTGTTACACGATGATCAGTTTCTATTCATTCGTAAACAACAAAATATTCAAACGAGCAAGTACAACGACTACAAATTCAGCGGAAGTGCACTGTATTGAGCCTTCAGAGAGAAAAACGTTTGATACAAACTAACACATGAAATGTTAGAAACCAGTACATTTTTAGAAAGGTAAGACTGTATATTCAACAAAGGAGTTGATAGCCTTCAAAAGACATCAAATGACCACAACAGCAAATACCTGAGTCACCCTACGGGAA